>BMAV01022769.1:19773-42683 GCA_019973955.1 Trichonephila inaurata madagascariensis
CCATTTATCCTCATGTTGCGGCCCGCGTGAAATAACTAACATTTGTATGCGGCCCGCGTGAAGTAGCTGACATATGTATGCGGCCCAGCAGAAAAAAAGGTTGAGTACCCCTGATCTAGAGCAATGGAACTGCCGTAATTTTTCGAACAAAAAAAACTCAAATATAATTAACAGATTCTATCACAGTAATTAAATTTAAAAACGCATGCGATAATGTATATTAAATATTCCTAGTTATAAATTAATGTATATATTTAAAATTACTTGTAGGCTTAAAATTAGAAAACGTCGCTAAAAAATTCATGGACAGTGTTTTTTTTTCTTGTTTTCCTTTCAAGTTTCTTTTTGATGCGTAAGATATATAAAAAATAGATAATGACTTTAAAAAAAAGGAGAATAATTACTTGTTTTAAACAATACATATTGTTTATGAATTTTAAATTCGTTTCATGTGGTTTTTAAAGTACTATATTAAAGGATGAAAATCTATTTAATGAATTTTCCACATAATGAACTTTTTTTTCGGGATTTAGCGATTTCGTTAGATGGAGGCCCGACTGTATAATATTACAAAAATCGACAAGGAATCTAGTTGAGCAGAGTTTGGGCGCTATTTTTGCAAAATCCTGCACATTTTGATAGATAAAAATGAACTGCATAAACATGTATTATGGTATCCGATAACGTTAGGAACCGTGATTTTGCAAAAGCGCATAAATGGATAATTTTCATGATATTTAGTGTCACTTAAATTAGAATACATGTATAAAACTATTTTAAGGACATTTTGATAAAAAAGATTATTTAAATACAATATTTAGGCAAAAAATTAACTTAGAATAACCTTTTTTCAAAATGTTCTCCTTTTGTGAAAAATGCTTCTATTATAATAATATTTTGCCTGTCTAATGCTCAGACCTTTCTACAGAGGCTCAACTATGAGTTTTGAAAAATTCACATTATTTTTAGAGTTACAACCAACTGAAATAATTATCGGCCGTTTTTTCTTAAAATTTCTCCCCTCTGTTGTCGTAAAACATGAATAAACCCACTTCTAATTTATATATTTCAAAAATTCTAGTTGAGCCTCTGTACAGGGTCTGAGCTACATACAGGCAAAATATTATTATAATAGAAGCATTTTTCACAAAAGGAGAATATTTCGAAAATTGGCTATTCTATGTTCATTTTTTGTCAAAATACTGTACTTAAATATTTTTTTATTCTAATACTATTCTTAAAACAATGTTACATACATTTTCTAACCTAAGTGGCACTAAATATCATAAATATTATCCATTTATATGCTTTTGCAAAATCACGGTTCCGAACGTAGTCGGATACCTTAAATCAGTGATCCGCAACCCCTGGTCCGTGGACCAAATGGTGCCAGGCCGCCTAAAGAACATGAAACTATTGCCATTTTATTTAAAGTGGTGCATTTCTCTCGGATTTGCGCAACTTTCCACATAAATCACTTTATATTCCACGTTAAATCACTTTTATTCATTTTTGTTGTAACTATATTTTATTCTGAAGGCATATTTAAATGTAACTAATTTAAAATTGTTAAATCAAACATTCTAAAATATAAACAATCAACGTGTCCCACCCTCAGCGGGCCGCGGTAAAATTATCAAATGTTGACCGGTCCGCAGCGATGAAAATGGTGGGGAGCACTGCCTTAAATCACGGAAGTTGTAAAATATATAATGCTGATAGAACGAATGTATCGAGAAAAGTCGTTAACTTTTAACCTGTCTTACAAAAATAGATGTTCTTTAAAAAAAAAAAAAAAATACGCGCCATGTTTCTCTCTGAATTCTTACACACCACGAAGTGCTGACGAAACAAGAATTCCAATTTCATTGCGACTCTCGAACCTGTCGTTACTAATTGATTACTTCCTCCCGTTGCCAAGGGACGACTGAGCAGAAGGGGGTGTAAAAGGGGTGCATCAGGATCCGAAGTGAAGAAACAACACTCAGCGAAAGACATAAATCAAAAGGCATATCCGCCCGAAGGTGCCGAAAGCGAAAAGAAGAGAGACTCACCTTACTTGTTTTTTAGGACACTGTAACACGTATCTTTTTTCTTCCCTGTCCTGTCAATACTGGGGTTGGTGCAGATTTGGCAAAAAAAAAAAAAGAAAAAAAGACGATATCCCTGGGCATCCATCACAGTATCCGGCAATCCCCCTTCCAACCCCCTATTCTAAGTCGCATCCAATAAAAATGGTCCACACCTCAGGGGAAGAGGGTGAAAATGTACAGGGTGGTCGTTTTTAATCAAAAGTGTTGATGTGTCTCGGGGGACAACAGCTTGCTGGTGTCCGGTGTGATGAAATTCTAGGATTTCCCTTTTTTATTTTTGCTGGACTCAGGTAGGGATGAATCAAGTTTCAATTGATATTAACAGACCTATGCCATTCTGATGCTACATTATTCATTAAGAGAAGATGTTATATACTTGTAAATTCTATAATTCTAGCATTATGTGCTTATCGATGTATGAACGCGATGTGAATATTTACTACGCATATACAATTCGGTAGAAGCCGATGAACTGACTTAACATTTTAATTCACAGTAGTAATTACAAAATATTTAATTACGATGTAAAAAATGCGCCAAAAAGAAAACCAAGTTTTTATTATGAGTGTTTTATTAACATCGCACTATAAAGCAATGCGAAGGCTATTGGCAACGAATCTCGTAATTTTGATCCTCAGTCAAGTAACGAGGACGATACATAAACTGACACCTCCTCTCCGAATTTCCAACCACGCCAACGGGAAGACATTGAGCTATGACAGATTTAATATTCATCAGTTATAGCCGGCTGGGTGGCGTGGTTGGTTTGTCGCTGGCCCTCTGCACCCAAGGTTGAGGGTTCGACCCCGGGCCAAGTCGGTAGATTTTAATGATGCAGAAAATCGACGGCAACCATGTCGTATGATTATACGGTATGTAAAAGATCTCTAGAGCGACTGTTTGGCTTGGGTTCTCTCAGCAAAATTAAATCCTAGTGCAGGTTCACATCGTCAGAGCTCAGGTGTCTGGGGAGGAAACTGGGCGTCAAAAATGCTTGCGGTAATTGGTATCGCCTATATGGTGCCGCGCGAGCTAAGTGATACCAGCTCCTGGGGAATGTACTAGGTCTGCAAAGGTTAAATACCAATACGCAGCCCCATTAAAAACATATTCATCAATTCCTCTACACGGAGCTACTTCAGTCGCTCTAGGCTCGAGCCTCGTAACATTCAGGCCACGAGTCCGTTATCATAACCTTTCGGATACCACGGCCACACTAGCACTACTGAAAACTCGCCGTGTAGAGGAGCTGATGCACGCTAAATCTGCCGAAGTTTAAAGTCCTCACGTTGTAACGTTGTGGAAGTTTAGAGAGTTGGATGTCAACTCGGTGCCGCCCTCGCCACTTGATTGAGATTCAAGATTGGGAGGTTCATCACTAATACCTATAGCTCGCCATAAAATGTAACGTTAATAAAAATCAAATCAACCGACATGAAAAGAATAATTGAGATATGCATAAATGAACGCATATGTTCCCACAAATATGTTTGCAGCTCAGTCTCAATAATTTGGTCAAAAAACTTATGTTTGCAACATTCCGTGTACAGCCAGACATTATCTTGTTAAAATGGTTTCCTTAAATGAGCTCGAAAATTTTGCTAACTTCAATAGACTAGCATTCAACACATTTTTATATTTCGAACATTTAAATTGAGACATTCATAAAGATAATACTATTTTTTATTAATATTCGTCTAGGATTTTTCCTTAAGTTTTACTGTTGAAATTGTTTTCAATAACTTTCAAAATAAGAAAAATATATAAAGAGATTATTTTTATAAAGAGAAAACTTTCTCTCTGCATTTTAAAAACAAGCTTTTAGAATACTTAATGTTGGAAAAACTTTTTATGGATGATTTATCAATATATATATATGAACATTAACATCTAGTAGCTCTAGAATTTTTAAAATAACTTAAGATCGTGGATAATTCGATTTCAGAAACTTTCTTATTCAAAATTTCCAAGTTAAAAGAATGAGCTTTTTAAATCTAACTACCAAAGTGTAAAAGCGAGAAAGTATTTTTATTGAAACCAACTATATCTTTTAAACTTTATAATTCAATAACGAGAAATAAATTTCATCTCTTTCGTGACACAGAAAAATAAAACAAATAATCTGAAACAGTTTCTTTTTATATGATTTTCGATGCGTTTTGTATTCTCTTTAAAATAAAGGCCAGGGAATAAACGAATAAGAATCAGTTGAATAGTTTCATAGATGTGATTTGGGAGAACATTTTAATAAGTTATTTGGTTTATTTTGAAACCACAATTGTGAAGATTCCAGAGAAACGCCGTGAAAGATTCGAAGAATTATTCTTTATGATTGATTGATCGATTGAATATTAACGTCGCACTGTTCAGCTACACGAGGGCTTTTGGCGACGGACCACGTCATTTTGAACCATGGTCAAATGAAGTGGACGACACCTCTGAGCTGGCACCCTCCTCTCCCAACTACCACACCACACCAATGGGAGGACGTTTCAACTCTCGACAGATTTAACGTGCATCTCTGCCCTACATGGCGGGTCTTTAGTGGTACTGGGCTCGAACTCGTGACAAGGCAAGCCACCATCCGATACCTATACCACTCGGCTAACGCGGTCACAAATATGTTGCCAGAAGAACAACGAATAAGTTTACGTACATCAATGGAATGTATGAGACTACCGTAAAAGCCGAGGGTATTTGGAATTTTTTAAAGATGAAAGCCTTTTTTAAATTTCTAATGGGGCTGTGGTTTGGCATTTTACCATTGTAGACTTAGTATATTCCCCAGGAGTTGGTATCTCTTTTTTGTGAGGCACCATATATATCGTTGGGTGGATGACTTGAGTACCCAGCTCTTTCGAGCTACAACCTCATATCAGTAGGTATTTGAGTGACTGTAAATGATTGACTTTTGCCCTTTGTTAAGATTAAATGCTTTAAATATATAATAAAAATACTGGAGATATTGGGAAAATAAAAATAAAAAATATTAAAATGCATTAAAAATGAGAAAAGAAGCTTCAAAGTCGGCAAAAAGCACCGAAAATGAAGTTAGAATTTCGATCTTGGGTGGGCGGGGCGAGACCGACCAATGGGGAGTCACCCCATGCAGGTGGTATACCAATAGCCGTAAGTAGTTTTGACGCACAGTTTCCTCTCCAAAGGGAAGCACGAACTCTGACGATACGAAACGATGCTAGGAATTTTATTTTGGTATGAGTTCCCAAACCAAACAGGCACTCAAGGGATATTTTACATGCCGCATAAGCATAAGACATTGACTCTGTCGATTTTTTTTATTATGAAAATCCACCGACTAGGAACGAAGTGGAACACGCAAACTTAGACATAAAATAGGCCAGCGCCAAACCCGTAGCCGCGCCACCTAGCCGGCTAAAGATAAAAGTAAGAGGGTGAGTTCATATACGGATCCGCTTATCTCGGGAAAAAAATGCAATTAAGGAAAATATTCAAATATATATAGATTTAAATATTATATATAGATTTTTTTTTTAAAAAAAATATCTGTTAGTAATGCGCAATCGATTTTAATCTTTTAACTTTCCGAGTATTTTGAATGCAGTTTTTATTCTAAAAGAAGAAAGAGAATACCATAAATCCTTCAAAGTTACTGCCAGGATTCGAGTATCTGAATAATACACAGAATTCACATTTACTCATTGGGATGTCTGAATTCATATGATTATAACGCAGGGAGTTTTCCCTCCAGGGCATGAAACAGGTCGACGATCACGTGCCGTATACGACTTAACCTCCCCGTTTAGTACTCTAAATAGCCGTCGAGCCGAAAGACCTGTCGTGAGGTTGGTGGAAGGGGAAGAGAGGTGGGAATCCCTAAACCACTCCCAAAGTATTCTCCTTCAAAATTGAGGTGGAACAGAACACAATCGTACTGTCACCTGCATGGTGCTCAAAGCTAAGGCTAACAAAAATCGTAAGAATCCAGCCCTTAGTCATGATGAATTTCATGGGCTGATGATCTGATGCTACTGTCGATCAGTTGGCATAAGTAACAACAACAAGAATGGCGCTGTACAGTAAAAATAAAAACCCGAATTAACAGTGAAATGTTAAAATTTTTTTAATTACATCCACTTGCCAGGCGAAGAATTCGATAGGATCTAGACCGCTCTCAAAGAATGCACCAAACATTCTTTTCACACTTTCTATGGCATTCTCAACATGTGACAAGGAATAATATTCCACATTGTCTGTGATATGCGTACAACAATGGTTCCTAGTGATCGTCGACAATTACAGTCGCAACCTTTGTTATCGCCTCTTCTGACACAAATTTACGTCCTCTGCTTGGGCGAATGGTCAGTGACACTCTGTTGCTTCGAACTTCTTAATATTCCTTTCGAAGCATTAAGGGATAAAGCAGCCGCTTACGTAACTTCTGTCTGGTTGTAAGCTTACGAAGACCTCTAAATGGTTAAGATAATACAGCTTTACCAATAATGCGCGCTTGGGTAATGCACATATTCACTTAAGCTAATATTTTTCAGAACTTTGTGCATGTCTTTTTAGCTCATAGAACTAGTAAGGGTCATCGCATATAAAAGAATAAATTTTAATTTTATTTTGATACCCACTTTTTATATCAACTCTCGGTTTGGTAAGCCATAATAGAGCCATAAATACCCCATCGGCGCGATTTTTGGAATTCTTTTGAAGTGATAACTTATTTAGGCGCGTTTTGCTGGAGAGTGAGCTTGAATGATGCGTTTTTAAAAGCCAAGCATTACGCTCGTAACAATAGTAACAATAGTACTGAATCATTTAGGTTTAATGAGTCATGTATCGGAGAAATTTGTGCAGTGAAATGTGGAGCAGAAAATGGACAAATAATTCTAATGGTTACTACTTATATTTCCCCAAATCAAAGTGTAGGAAAATTTTCAAATTCATTCACAAATATTTAGTTGCCTACATTGTGTGTATGAAGCCTGACCAACTCTACTGAACAAATTGCCTATTATTTTAAGTGGAGATTTTAATGTAGATTTTTCAAAAAACAAATCAAAGCCTTTAGTAGATTTTTCAAAATCAAAATTCAGTTTAATTATGTCAAATGATCAAAATGAAAGCACGACAAAGTACAGAACAGCGCTTGACGGAGTTTTTTTTTATATAGATATTTAAATAAAATTTTGAATCTAAAGGATTTATATCTTATTTCAGTTACCATAAACCTATTATTTCCTTCTTATAATACAATTAATTCCTAAATATTATTGTATATTTCACACAAAAATATTACTTTATTAGTACAGACATATGAAAAAATAATTTTATAGGACAATACTAACATCTCCTTGTTTTTTATTCACCTAACTAAACTTTGAAACAACATTATAAAATTTGAAGTTATCACTTCTATCGTATGGTCATAAGCACACACACCTTAATTTTTTTTTTTTTTTTTTACGGAATCTTATTTTGCATGTCATCATTCGTCTTCATACCGAGTTTGGTGTAATTTTTTAAAATTAGATTGAGCTACTGGTGACTCCGAGTAGTGTCATTTTAATAAAATTTCCCTGTACTTCAATTATATGAAACAATAAGTATTTCCTAATTGTGATAAATAGTTCAATTTTATCAATTATATCACACATCATCCAATAGTTCATAACATTTTCTGATAATTCGTGTATAATATTATTTTTTTCTCTGGAATAATATTGTTTTGTCTACGAAATAAAACAAATTCAAAGATACGGTTTGTTACAAAGTAGATCACAAGGAATGTTCCGAAAGTAAATTTTGTCTCTTTTTTTTTGAAAGATAAAATAGTAAACCAGGTGAAATAAATAACTTCCATAAGCAGCTACATTCGATGCTGGTTCAATGGCGGAAGACGACGAATGCGCAGATCGCCGAAGAGAGACTAGCAGCATACCAGTGTTCCCGAAGTTATTCGAGTATAAATCACGATGGCGGACTAAGGTGTTTAGACAACGTGGTCGACAGTGGAAATGCTTATGAATAGACACTGTAACGGGTCTATCCGCGAATCTTCAACTAATCCCCTTGGGGAAAATTATTTTCTGTAAGTTCTGTTAAAAACTTTCCTTGGTGAAAAAGACAGGGTTTAGGTAAATGAGTGCTTCTTTTTAAACGTTGGAATTGGAGTACGCGATGATGGTCGATGATTGATAGTTGGCGATTCAAAGATTAAATTGTGATAAAGCTTACTACCGAAGGTCATATTGTTAAGCAAGATATTTAAAGAGAATTCTATATCGTAGGAATCTAGAGCGCTCCAGGAGTCATTTAAGTAATTTTAATTATATGTTAGTAGCATTAAGCCTATGAAATTGCTCTTCCGGGTATTATTGAGTGCATTTGTTACCTTTAGTTGTGTTGGTTGATTAAGTAAAAGGATTAATAAAATTGTGTTAAAGTGCTATGGCTGATGTTTGCTCGAGCCTCCAAACACTAACAACCCAAAGTGGGTAATTACAACACGGGGGACTAGCGTGTCCATCATCCATGAACTCGTCAAGCGGTTGGTCACTGGTGTTGGATGTTCAATGAAGGAAGACAGAATTTGGAGGATAAAGGTCAAAATGGGCATCTTCCCAGATTCCCAAATGAAACAATGCTGAGAATGAGAAGGCTATGCAACAATTCCTTGCATGGCAAGGTACCGAATTTTACCTGAATGGTTTAATCTAACTATATTTACACACGAAGATAAATGACTCAATGTTGGTGGTGACTGTGTAGCAAAGTAATGCCAGGTGTACTGCTCATAATATTATGATCAGGGCCGTATCAATCAATGATACGGGCTTCCAAGCTACAAGGGTCCCAACATATGTGAGAAAAAAATTGTTAATATATTAAGGGACCGCCCATCCGGTTTAGTGATTAGTGACACTGACTGCGGTGTCGTAGGGCCTGGGTTTGAATCCAGGAAAAGGCATGGATATTTGTATTGTAATCCTTCATGAATTTAAATTTTTTCTTTCCTTTGTAATGAGTGCTTCATGCTTACTTCTGTAAGCCCCCTTGTGATACTTTGTGGTGCACGGGGACTTTTAAATGTTCTCAATTAAAAATATATTAAGGGCCCCCAAAAAGGGTGTGCAAGAAATTTTGATACGGGGGCCCATGTAGGACTCGCTACGCCATTGGTTATGATGCAAATTTTTTTTGGCGATAAAGTTTTCGTGTGTAAATAAATTACAAAACTTACTTTCAGAACGTCCCTCGTAAAATAAAGACAAGAAAAAAAATATCAATATAAACCACTTTCGATTAAAATTGAAGAAATACTGCTCCCCTGGAACGACGCATCGTACACATCCCCGCTGACACTTTAGATATGAAGTGGACATTTCGATATAAAAAAACAGGGGGGTAGAGGAAGGATGACAGAAGTGTCCGAGTGGAAATGTCTATTCTCATGGAAAACTTGGCAACGGAACAAGGAAGAGGGGTTGGGGACGATCTGTCGATATCGAAAAAGAGAAGAAAAAAAAAATCCTCCGGTGTAAAATAAATAAATAATAAACAAAGGATATTTCCATACACACAGTCCAGAGTGATAAACGAGTTTCTGTTCTTTTTTTCCTTCTTCTGTCATCTTTGGTTCTTTTGTTCGGGTGTCTGGGGGGCGCGGAAGGCTTCTCTAGAGTTCTCTTTGAACGTCACTCAAGCACATTGAACAAAGAAGGGAATTGAATAATAAGATGTCAATACAGACATAGAGTTAGACAATTTGTAACGAATGTTTTTAGCGAGAACAAAAAAATAAATCAACAGAATGCAATGCAAATGTTCCCAAATTTGTCCGGATAAATAGAAATATAAGTCTGAAGATATTTTCCCGTGAGTTTATTTCTCTTCTGAGAGAATGAGTAGATCAATTTTATGCGTTGATTAATTGGATATTTTTAAATGTTTCCTTATATTTGTAACATAAGTTAAACAGATAAATGGATATTTGTCTTTCACCAATCTAATAAAAAATTAGTCTACTATGTATCAATCAAATGCTTAAATTCCTGTTGAAAGATTTATTGTGTGATGTGGCCGTGGAAGTCTAATGATCATGGTCCAGAAATCGTGGCTGGCGTGTTATAAATCCGAGCCCAAGTGGAACTAAAGACCCAGCATGTAGAGGGGCTGATGCATGTTAAACCTGTCAGGGCTCAAAGTCTTTCTATTGGCGTGGTGTGATAGTTTGGAGAGGAGGTTCAAGCCCAGACGACGTTCCCGTCAATTGATCAAGGTTCAAAACCAAGAGGTTCGTAGCCAATAGCCTTCGTGTTGCTTACAGTGAGAAATAACTAAATATAATCACTCTTACTTCATGTTTTCAGTAAAATACTAGCAATATTTCAAAATTTCTTTACCAATTTCAAGTTGAGTTGGCTTGGTTCAACTTAACTCGGTAAAATTAAAACCTCTTTAAAAGATTGGCTCTTTGTTCCGAAATTTATCACCTTGAATCCCAGCCTGAAGAAGAGGGATGAATCATTTTTACACTTAAGGCCTTATCAGACGCATACGTATTTGGAGCAATTTTCCTTGAAATCAACCACTCTGAGCAATTTGTACATAGCTGTCATAGCAACGGCTCAGAACAATTTTTTTCCTAGTGAGTTGAAAGAATTGTTGGAAACTAAACCTGTGCTTTCCAATGAGGTTCTTCGCTCTCTACGTCATAAACAAGATAGCGGTAAAGATTGCAGCCTCGGCTTCGTCAAACGCATCAGAAATGGTGTATAATATTTTAAACAGAATGGTGCTCCATTTCTCTTAACGAACATCAACAAAAGCGAGAGCGGAATAAAAGAAATAATATTGGATGTTCGTTTTCCGAATCAGAAAAATCGGAGAGTAATTTTTCAATGTGAAGATAGGGCACGTCTGACGTCAGAGCGTATTATTTGTTTACGGCAACCCTTCAACCTCAAAGCAGCTGGAAAAATTTCCTGAAACGGTTGTTCCAAACATATTTCTGTGATAAGGCCTTTAAACGTCATGACCTGTTTCAAAATAGTTTTAATATGCAGTGATCAGAATAATGTTTAGACCTAAATCCAATCTTGAATTCGCCAGTTGTTATATATATATATATATATATATCAATTTTTAATTAATCCGTCTTAATTTTCTATTAATTCTGATGTATGGTAAATAGGGCTTAACCCTAAGGCACCACGTAATTGTATATCCGTTACCGTTATCTGATTATATAAACGCGTTTAAGGAAGAGTAGGCACAAATGAACAATGAGTTTGTTGTCTTCTTATATGAATGTGTCAGCCATTTATTTTTAAAAAGACCTCCAAACTAGTTATGTAGCCGCCCATCCGGTATAGTGGTTAGTAACTCTACCTGTGGTGCCATAGGGGCTGGGTTCGAATCCCGGGTAAAGCATGGATGTTTCTGTTGTAATCCTTCTCTTCTTTGTGATGTGTGATTCGCGCTTGCTTCTATGTAAGCCCCCGTGCGATATTTGTGGTGCACGAGGTTATAAGTGTTATCAATAATAAAAAAAATTAATTATGTACTTCATACCTTATAAAAGTACTGTAGAAATTGATTTATAGCAAAAAATATCCTACTTGCATTTAAATTTGCTAAACTTTTGCTGAGAAATTTTTATTAAAATAAAATTTTAGAATTAATGACATAAATGAAAGAATATAACTATATTTTGAAATAATCGACATTTTTTTCAAAATTGCCCAAGCATAACCCATCGGAGTTCTAAGAAAAAGGGCTAAAAAATTTAATTATAAATTAAACCACGAGCAATATCAATCTTATTTTATCCTATTAAAGACGGGACATGAACAAAAAAAGATTTTCTCAATAAAGAACACTCTTATAATTTTTATTTTCAGTTTACGAGGATAATGAGATAATTTTTTTAAAACTAGATTTACATTTATCTTTCAAAATAACATTAAAACAAAAATATTTTTTGAGTGAAAATTTTTAAAAGGAAAAGACATAAGTTATAAATAATAATATGTGTTTTAAAATTAATATATCATTTGTTCCCCCTTTCAGACTTTAAATTCCTTCAACATTCTCTTTAATTAACAATTTCAACCAGCGAGAGAATTATTTTTTTTCCAGTGGATACTCAAGATGCGATTAATCAGACCACTTCCTTAAGAACTCTTTAAAAAGACAATGCAGTTCCTCTCCGCGGTACTTTCCATGTCATCCACAATAAAAAACGGCTTCATTATTGTAAGAACAAGAGCTCCTCCGAGTACCCGAAAAGTCTTTAAAAATGATTAAACGCTTCAACATGATAATCGTGCTTAAGCTTAACTTGTTAAATTTAGCTTGTTTCGGAGCGTTGGACTGAATATTGTTGCTCTTAATGTTGTTGATTTTACACAGAATAGGAACACTCATGTTAAAAGTTTCCCACCGCAGGATTTACATGTAGCCTGAAAATCGTACGGATTTATTCGCTGCGCTGCTGGTTATAGTTTATTTCTTGTTGTGTGTTAGTGTTTTTCAATTCCTTCTATTAGTTCACTCTCTCCCTATATATATATATATATATATATATATATATATATATATATATATATAATATATATATATATATATATATGTCAGGTTTGAAAAGTTTAGGTTAAAATTAAGTAAGTAATAAATAAAAATAGAGCGAACTCTTTACCATCGCGTAAGGATTTGTGGGTAAATAAGCCTATTTAAAGGTGGAGTGAACGCTGAAGCGAAATAAAGAAGTTATTAAAGAGATGATGCCTTCCTCATTTTATCAGCAGACCTGGGGCTTGACATATATGTATATATAAATAGTTGAATTTTTCAATCGCTAATAAATTACTTTCTAGTCATCCATTCAAGTTCAAATACATTTTTTAAAACTTGTAGTGGATGACACTGAGTGTTAATACAGTTTTTTCAAATATGTGAATTCATTACTTAAATTAAAAAATGAGTACATAGTAACAAACAAAAATAATAGTCCAACAGCATATATATAGACAGAAAAATCGTTCGTTGTCTCCGTGTAGCGCTATGGATAACGCATTAGACTTCTAATCCAAAGGTCGTGGGTTTGAATCCCATCTGGGATGCCTTAATTTCTGAGGATGTGATGATTTCTTTTTTTCTATACTATTATTATTAGAGTAATTAAATTCAACGAATGAATAAATAAATAGTAACAAAAAAAAATAGTTCAACACCCTATATAGAAAGGAAAATGTGTGGAAAATGCAAGGAAAATCGCTTTCTATTTTGTTTCTTAATATTGTGATTCTGTCCTATGTATATACATATTTATATTAATTGTAACTATTTAATAAAAAGTAACTGAAAAAAATTTTTCTTTGTAGACCTAAGTAGGAATAGACTAAAAAAATTTTTTTATATTACTTGTTCTTTGTAATGCAACAAGTCAAATGACGTCTTTCATCAATTTTGCAATCGAAATAATTTTATTACAAGAAATCAAATAAAAATTATACATATGTATATATTTCTAGAAAAAATACTACTCACAATCACTCACTCAACATAAGATCATGAGAAATATTAGACATACAGACTTGAAAATTTGAAAGCAAGTTTCTTTTATTCAATAGAGATCCGTTAAGAATGGATTATATGGAAAAAGATGAGGGGGAAGAGGGGGAGGGCTAAAAAGTGCTGTACGAAAAAAAAAACCCCCAAAAAACCCGTGTTTAAACAATAAGACCAACAGACTTTAAATTTGGTAGGCATTTTTTTCTTTTTTTTGAGCAGAGATACACTATGAACGGGTTTTACGTTAATTGAGGATCTAAAGAAAGGGGGAACGATGTGGAGGCGTTGCAAATATAAAAAAATCCAGTTTTTAAGCTATTAAGCCTATAGCAGGGGTGGCAAACCTTAATGGATCAACGTGCCATTTTTTTCTAAAGAAATGCTTAATAAGGCATAGACATGCCGTCAAATAATTTTGACCTGTGATTACTGGGAAAATATAATAAAGCAAAATACTAACACAAAACTCTTTATTTACTATTGAAAAATACATTTTGCATAGCATAATAGTAAATGTTTCAATTATATACGTGAAATTAAATTTAATTAACATTAGTGTGACTTCTGTTGTTGCATATTAAATAGATGACAAATAACTTATATTAGGATTATAAGATTTACTTTAAGCACAGAATGCATGCTGAATTGGAGTCATCTGCCAAACGGTTTCTAAAAACGAGTTTTTAATGTTATTCATCTCTGAAAATAACGACGCGTAGGCATAAATCGATGAAAATTAGGTTAAAATAGCATGAGCCTGATTCTTCAAACAGTTAAATGTATCTGGAATCGAGTTTAATGTTTCCAAAATTTCGTTACTGCCATTTTTACTTACATTGCTTTTGTTAATCTTTCTGTTTCAATCACTTAAAACTTTTTCCTTGTCTCAATACGTTTTTGAATCCATATTGAACTAGAATAGAAATCACTAAGTTGCATTTCAAAAAAATTCTTCAATTTCTAACCAATCAAATTGGGGCAAGTTCAGTTTATCAAATGATGTCTCATCAAGGTACACCATAAACTCATGAGTTTTTGATAATTCTTAGCACTGAGAAAATCTCGCTGAAAATTCCTTGATTGAAGAGAATCAGTTAGAGAAATAAATTCCTTAATAACTATTTCTTTGTCTGGTTTCTCATGTACATCTTAATATTTGGAATATTTTTTCAAGTTTTGGGTTCTTTGTGTGACGGGTTCACACGTTTTTTCATTAACATGTCCTTTTGGATTATTTGGGATCAGAATGAATGTGACAACTCTTTTCCAACCAACCCAGGAAGTAAAATGTGAAGGAAAGATGAAAATTAGGAAGCTTTTAAATAACAGAAGCTTAGAGTAAGCCGTGTGGCATTTGGGGAATGTTATGTTAGTGCGTATGGCAAGTGTGAAGAGTATTTCGCGAAGTTAGGTGACAGTCAAGAGAGGTCACTGATACAGAGAGCCCTTAGTCAAGGTGCATACCATTGCACGCCAGTGAACCGCAACTTCAACTAGGATCAGATTGAGTGATACTTCGTTGGACAGTAAAGGTAGGAGTAACCATTTAAATATTTGGATCTGTGATCGTATTGGAATTGAGCTTAGGTGAGTTAGTTATTGATAGTGGTCCGGGTTACGTTATTTCGGTATTATATATGCTGTGTGTTTAGCCACCGTAGACTCTCTCACATATCATATTATTATCTAATCTGTTATTGGTATAAGTTAAGATCTTAATAAAGTCATATTAAGACCATGGCAGCTTCTAGTTCTTCATTTATTCCTACACCTCTAGCTCACGCTGATAATCTAGGAGAAGGGCACCCGAGGGGGGCGACTTTACATTTGTAATAATATAGTTTTTAAACTGAAATGCACAAACCGTTTTGATCGCTGGCGTGCCCAAAGTATTGTGCCGTGTGCCATCAGTGGCACGCGTGCCAATGGTCGGGGGTCTTTAAATCGGGGTGGACATTAAGTCGATCGCGGTCGACCGTTGGACTACCAAGACATTTTAGGGTGACCGCCTAAAGATTAGCAGTTAGTAAACATATATCGAAATATTCAAGATTCGCCGACAGTATGCAGACTAAATCTTCAACTAGTTATAACTATGAGCACTAACGTGGGATAAAAATGTTTTATTTTTTAATGTATTTTGAATTGTTTCGTGACAAATGCATCATTTGATATTATTATATATGTCACTATTATTATTATGTTTGTGTATCTCGAGTTTTGCTTCAAAAGTGGTCTTAAAAGTGTTAGTTTATTTTATTGTAATGTAGGCAAGTACATATTTCGTATTTATTATTAAGTTATAATAAACATTGTATACCTTTTTCTTACTTCATCACACCTACGCCATTGGGTGGAACGCAACACCTCTAAAAAAATTAGAAGTAGCCCGTACCCTGGAAAAGTTTCCCCGTCACTGCTTTAAAATTTGTCAATCGTGTTTCTTTTGTTTTTACGGGGGCGTATTAGATAAATATACTTCCGTTTTAGAAATGTAAGTCCTGTTCAAAGGAGGCAGAAGTTCCAAAGTAATTGAATTATTAAAACTGTTCCATTTCTTTAAAAAAATATCATTTAAAAACATTATGCATCTTGGAAAAAATACTTCCAGTTGCATAATTTATCTTATATGAATACTTTAAATGCTTATGATGAAATGTGATGGAAAACATGTGGCTCTTCGAATTTGAAGTGCGTTTGCTTCTGAAAATGATTATAACCAAATGAATAATTTTTATTAAACATTTTTTGACTTAGTAAACATTCCAGGTACACTGAATGTTGAATGAATTGAAGTTCTCCCTGAGCGTAATTCCCTACACACACACAAAAATTAATTTACGCTGAAATTATCTTAACGCACTTTTCGAATTTAGTTTTGAATGAGTAGTTCGTGAAAGGATTAAATCTTTAATTCACATAATTAGTTAATGTGTAAAGCAGAATTTTGTAAGAAATTATTTCGGAAAAATTCTTTGAACTCTCAGTCCTTATGACTGCTTCATGTGTGTGTGTGAAACAAGTAATATAAACATTTTTTTTTAAAGTAAATTCTTACTTAAGTCAACAAAATTTTTTTTTATCTTAGTTACTTTTTATCAAATAATTACAATTCAAATAAATATGTATATACATATGATATAATCACAATATTTGGCAATTAATTTTTATTATTTATCATTAAAGTATCGTATTGTCATCCAAAACAATCGTGTATATAAAATTTCAATTCAACTGAATGTTTTAAAACTTGAGAAAAATAAAAATCTTTTATAGTTTTGACCCAAGTCGCTAAAAATGAAGCAAACGTGACTGTTTCTGTAATTCATTAAATAATTAGTTTCAGTCAATCAATTTTAATTAATTATAATTAAACTATAGTATTGTTACCCAAAACAATCGCGTATAGAAAATTTCAGCTCAAGTGAGCGCTTTAAAATGTATTTTATTAACGATTGAAAATTTGAACAAGCTATATATAGGGAGATTGTGAACTAATAGTAGGTATTGAAAAAATATACACACATTTTGTATGAGAGTATAATTATACCAACTTGGTCTTGTGACTGCTGGATATAAGCATTTAAACAGATTCTCTTAAAAAAAGTTAATTTATTTTGGGTTCCCAAATCGTCGTTAATGACCATTAAAAAAGACTGAGCAATAATCCCCCAGTTTTCTTCCCCCAAAAGCAAATGAACCACAACTAATTGCATAGCAAAAAAATCGATCTTATTTTTAAAATCTCATCTCCCCTACATATGACTCAGAAAAAGCTCCTCCATACCAACACAGATACTGGAATAAAAAGTGAAATTCATCAATATTGAACATGAGGGTGGATTAAAAAGCAGAGGAGGAGGGGTCCAAACGAAGGATCGACCCCCTTTTGTAAAAAAAGAAAAGAAAAAAAAAAAGAAGCCAACTCAGGATTAAACAGAAGAGGAGGAGGACATAGGAATCATGTTTGTAATCTTCCTCCATCTTGTTAGAGAAGAAATTCAAAAAGTTTTTCAATTTATCATACAGAGGGGATATATTTTTTTAAAGTTCATTGGGAACAGGTTTAAGTGAAAGATGACTGCTTCATGCATGGATAGAGAAGATATGTTTTTAATAACTTAGTTGCGTTCCGCTACATCAAGAAGAGTTAAACGCAAAAAAAAAAAAAAAAAAAAGAAATGGTGACGTGTGTTCCAAAATTATATACATTTAAGACATGCCCGATAGTGATTAGATATGAAAATTTAAAAAAAAAAGTAATTGAAAAGGAAGGATCAAGTCGTTAACAAAGAAGAATTACGGTGAGATAAAAAAAAAGAGACATTTTTATCAATAGCTCTAAATTATACATTAAATATTTTATTAATTTTATTAATTAATTTTATTAATTAATTTTTGAATTCACAGTGAATGCGTATTATCTTGTATATAAATTCGAATGTCTCTACACTACCTACCAATAAGTATTTGGACACCCATGTAAATGAGGATATCTGCGGTTCTGATCTCTGTTGCGCCTTCTGTACTTTAATATTGTGTAGGATACATCATTGGCATTAGTCGCAAGTAAGATGCCACGAAATTCTCAGCTGTCAGACTTCGAGAAGGGCGAGATTGTTGGATATCATAGAAATGGCCGATTCTTAAGGGACATATCTAGAGAGTTAAACATTCCAAAATCG
Source organism: Trichonephila inaurata madagascariensis (assembly GCA_019973955.1). Lineage (NCBI taxonomy): Eukaryota > Metazoa > Arthropoda > Arachnida > Araneae > Nephilidae > Trichonephila > Trichonephila inaurata. The sequence goes on from BMAV01022769.1 coordinate 38,114, forward strand.
ACAGTGGCTTCTGTGATTAAAAAGTGGAAGGTGAGTGATGATTGTCGGAATGTGCTTCGACCCGGCAGACCCACGAAAATAAGAGATAGAGACCGACAAGTGCTGCTCAAAAAAACTCGGAAAACCACACCAAACAGATGGACCACATACTGCAAGAGTTCCAACAAGCATCCGGGACGGTAGTTTTGATACTTACCATCCGTACGGAAGCACATTTGCTTGGTTTCTATGGTAGTGCTGCACCCATTAGGCTCTGATTACAAAAACCAAACACGCTGCAGGGTTGAGGTAGTGCAAGGCACTTCGAAAATGGAACGTAGATGAGTGCGAACAGGTTCTTTGGAGTGATGAATCAAGGTTTAATCTCTACCAGTCAGATAGTAGAGTCTGGGTTTGGCGTATACCTGCAGAACGCTCTTTGCAAGAATGAAATTATGTCAACAACAAAGTTTGGTGGAAGTGGAATTATATATGGTCTCGGGATGTTTCTCGAAGTATGGACTGGGACTCTTAATCTTAATCAATGGTAATCATTGTTACTTCCAGAATGGCAACGCCCCTTGTCATGTTACGAGGTTCACCATGGATTGGTATGACAATGGGGTGAATTAACTGGACTAGCCTGTCAAGAGTCCAGTATTGAATCCTACAGAATACCTCTACGACCAACTGGACCGCAAAATTAATGGGTACAGCAACCTTCTAAAATCAGTGAAAGAACTTGCATGTTTTCTCCAAGTCGAGTGGAAGAAAATACTACTGTCAATCATCCAAACACTTGTGGAAAGCATGCACTGGAGGATTTAGGCTCTAATTGCCTTAAATGGAGGATCTACCAACTATTGAATATGAATGAATTTTGTTTATCTCTTTTATCACAGGTGTCCAATTACTTATTGGTAGATAGTGCATATTTGTTCGAAACGTATACAAATTCACACCTTTGAACGTATCGTTGCAAAATTTTGCATGGAGATAAGCTGATGTTTTAAAGGAGCAGTAAGTATGTTTATGCCAAAAAAGTTTCAGAATTTATTTGTAGTGAATTTTTTTCTAAAACCTCCTTAATTAAGGAAGAATTCGTGTGTGTGTGAGTCGACGAATGCCGCGATATGCAGCCAATTGAGGAAAACCTTTAACGATCAAGTTTGGTAAGCGATTACTACATTTGGTTTGGCAACATCTTAGATTGATATCTTTAGATTTGACAGCGTTTAAGAACGGGTTTTGCGGAAATAAGACTTATAAAGAGGAGGATAAGATAAAAAAAAATCCAATTTTTGAATTAGTTGATTTGCAGATTGAAATTTGGCAAGCATATTTCTTTAGTTGAGTAGAAATTCATTTTATTGCGGGTTTTGCAGAAAACAACATCTAAGAGGTGAGGTTACGGGGACGTAAAAGTAAATACGAGGGATATTTTCAATAAGTAATAAGACTACAATTATATAAAAAAAACAAATCAGAATACCTTTAATCATCATCATTTACATGGTATTTTTAAAAATAACTTCCGCGGCACGCAATGTAGTTATCCCAACGTTCTGTCCACTTCTTAAAACATGTAAATGTTCGTATTGTGAAAGCTTTTTCAAAACTGCCTACGCAGCCTTTACACATGCTTTGTTGCTTGCAAAACGTTTGCCTCGTAATGGTTTCTTAAGTTGAGGAAACAGCCAGAAATCGCATGACGTGAGATCAGGACTATATGGATGGTGTGGTAAAATCTCTACGTTGTTCTGCTGCAAAACATTCAGTACGCAACGAGCAATATGTGGTCGGGCATTGTCATGGTGCAATAGGAAGCCATTTCGGAGCAATGGACGTTTCCTTTTAACGTCCTGTACCATTGTTCGTAGGACATTCGTGTAGTACGAGCCGTTCACAGTAGCACCGGGTTCGAAAGCCTGTTGATACACAATTCCTTCGTAACAAAAAAATTATGGCCATAACTTTACCAGCCGATTTCACAGTTTTTACTTTCTTGAGAATAGATGAAGTTGGATGTTTCCATTCACTTCTTTGTTGTTTTATGGTTGAGTCATAGTGATACAACCAAGATTCGCCTGCTGTGATAAAGCGTTTTAAGATATTGTTGCCATCTTGTTCCAGTCTTTTTCATAATACATAAAAAATGGAAGAAAATTCTATGAGAACTGATATTTATTAATATTTCTTTATATTGTGTGTTGTTGCCAATTACACCAGCTTGGCGAGATTTGCGCCAGCGAAACGGAAAAGTACCTACAACAGTAATATTCTGAGAAATTTTTATATAATCGGAATGACTATATATAACACTAAATTAATACGCACTAGAAAAAGGGAAGAAAGAGAGGTGTTTGGGTATTGTTCAGACCTTTATGGCAATCAACCAGCTTAACTCTTGTGTTGTTGTTACTAATGCCACCTGTCCGACGATGGCAGATAGAGGTACACGAAATTCTTCGCCGAAAAGGGCTAGATGTACGCCTGTCGTTAGCCGTAGCTTTGAGCACCATGCAGGTAACAGTACGTTTTAGTTCGGTTCCCCCCAAATTTTGAGGGAGAACACCCTAGGGGTGGTTAGGGCCTCCCACCTCTCTTCCCGTTCCACCAACCTCACGAGAGAACTTGCGGTTCGATGGCTATTTACAGTACCCCCATGCTGCAAAAACCCTCTCCATTTACAAACATCCATGCATTCTCCGGGATTTGAACTCAAACCCTATGGCACAGCAGTCGGCATCGCTAACCACTATACCGGATGGGCAACTACCTGCTCTCAATTATAATGCCGCTTAACTAATTATTTTATTTCTACCATTTTTGTTTCATTCAATTCCTATATATATATATATACTCTATTAGTTTTCTTTCTCTCTCTCTCTATATATATACATATATATTTATATATTTCTTGTTCAAATTTTCAATCGTTAATAAAATACTTTCTATTCATCCATTCAAAGTAGGAATTGACTTGATTTTTTTTCTTGTTTTATTATTGTTATTGTTTTATAAATGTATTTTTCTTTAAGCACTAATTTTAATGTTTCTCAAGATTTCGATTTTTTAAGTTTAATGATCTACACTACCTGAAAGGCTGCTCAGCTGTATTTTATGCTACATACACAGATGTGTATTTATCGCAATCATGGTGCTAAAATATGTATTATTAATGATTATCAAAATGTATTTAATTTTTAAAATCGATACTTTCAGAGAAAATCGAGTAGAAATATCGAGCTTAATTAGTTTTATCCCCATGATATTAGATCGCACAAATACTTGAATAAAAATCCTATCAACGTAATTTTTTCAGTCGATTTGATCGATGTATTTTCAAATTTGACATCATGTAGACTGAACATAATTGGAATCTTACCAATTTTTCAAAATTAAACAGCAGTTCTCCTTTCGCTTGTTTCTATGGCAACCATGTGATTAGAGTGACAAACAAAAAGGGAAAAAATTGCCCTTTAAAATCTTTCAGGCAATCTTTCTTTAAACAACGAATAGTTTCTCATTAAAATCACGCTAAAACGCGATCAAGATTTTTTGCATACTGACTATCGTAACTTTATTGAGTTCTGTGGCATAGTTTTTGCAAGAGATGTTTGTGTACAGCAATCATGAGTTAAAAAGTATAATAAAGTGATGTAAAGAAATATTAGAGAAAATAAACATTTTAACCAATGCATATATAATATATAGGTAAAAAAGAAAATTAGCTTTCTATCGATGTGTGCAGTAGTTTATTTTCAAGTTTTAGAATTTGCATAAATCTATATGACGGTGAATGTTCATTTAGTAGAAATTATATTTTTGCTTTTTTAAAAATTTATTATTATTACTAATTATTTCTCTTTAATAGAAATGTATCCTCGTAGAAATGTTTTGTGAAATAAAAATGCCAAACTTAATATTTTTTTTAAAAATTATAACTGCGTGTGTACAAGTTTATTACGTTTACTTGGTGTGGAAGTTTTAAGGCAGCGTGCCAGGTTAGAAGCTGTCCTCGTTGATCGAGGTTCAGAATTATAATGGATTTTGAAAATAGCCCTCGTGTCAATTCAAAATGCGACATTAATAAATAAGTAACCAATATCCACCACCAGTGGCGCACACAAGGGGGGGTGTCCTAGGGTCCGGACACCCCCCATAGTTCTTGATTGTTTTTTCGATTGATTATAATCCTATGTACATATTACGCAAAATTTAATTATGCATTTGTTACTAATAATTAATTTTATTAACTAATGCTAATTATTTATTCAATAATTAATTCTGAATTGTTTTTGTTCCAAAAATCGACAAAATCAAAAGAATATGTTGGGCGGCGTGTTGGAACCTGATACCAATATGGTGGACTTTCGACCCTGGACATCTCCCTTGAAAAATTTGTGTGTGTGCTACTGCCACCCTCACAATATCATTGTTACTATTTTCCTATTTATTTCCCTATTTTATATAGTGCTAAGGAAAGTAAAAAGTCAGTTTTCTAGCTAAACTGTTTCTGAATATATTTATTATGCTAACAAACAAGCAAATGGTTAGCAACTAAAACTAACAAATTTGGAAATTTTTT
>BMAV01022769.1:59691-70835 GCA_019973955.1 Trichonephila inaurata madagascariensis
TTTTTTTATTGCATCTGATAAAGTACCTAAATTCATGCCTCTAGACAAGAATACTACCTTAAGGTATCCGACTACATTCGGAACCGTGATTTTAAAAAAGCGCTTAAATGGATAATTTTCATGATATTTAGTGTCACTTAGATTAGAATGCATGTATAAAATTGCTTTAAGGACATTTTGATTAAAAAAAAAGCTATTTAAATACAATATTTTGGCAAAAAATTAACTTAGAATAACCTTTTTACAAAATGTTCTCCTTTTGTGAAAAATGCTTCTATTATAATAATGTTTTACCTGTATATAGCTCAGACCTCTGTACAGAGGCTCAACTGTGATTTTTGAAAAGGTCACATTATTTTCAGAGTTACAATCAATTGAAATAATTATCAACGTTTTTTTCTTAAAATTTCTCCCCTCTGTTGTCGTAAAACATGGATGAACCCACTTCTAAGTTATATATTTCAAAAATCCTAGAGTTGAGCCTCTGTACAGAGGTCTGAGCTATATACAGGCAAAATATTATTATAATAGACGCATTTTTCACAAAAGGAGAATATTTTGAAAATGGGTCATTCTATGTTCATTTTTTGTCAAAATATTGTACTTAAATAATTTTTATTGTAATACTATTCTTAAAACAATTTTATATACATTTTCAAATCTAAGTGACACTAAATATCATAAATATTATCCATTTATACGCTTTTGCAAAATCACGGTTCCGAACGTAGTCGGATACCTTAAGGCAAGGTAGGGTACATCACAAGAATTCAGATTTGCATAGCAAACCATGGTCGAAACGTCTTCGTACGGCGCTAGGCTGCGTTGTTCACAAGAGCATTGGAGAAAACAGACCTGCATTACTTTTTCATTTGTACATGAACTTGCTCTCGAAAAGTTATGTGATCTCATTGCTCACGCTAAATTTAACTGTAATTGCTGAATGGACTAAGATTATCATATCCGTTTGTATAAATTAGAGGCAGACTGCGTAAAATAAACCGGTGGGGCATATGTTGTGCACTCCTACTTTTAAAACATATTGAAAATTTCAATTATTGTCAAAGCAATATTCAAACAGATTTCTTATACACTTTGCTCTTATCTTCGAAAAAGGAATTTTAAGAGATCATATTTAACTCAAATTAATTTCTTTTTTTTAATAAAAAAAAAATACAACTAGTTGAATTTAGAATCAAAATTAATAAATATTTACTTTCAACTTCTCTCACTTTTAACCTATTTTAGCATTTCAAAGTTCCAATGGAGATCAAAATCGTTAAATCTATGATTGAACTAGATACGTTTTATGTCCTGCTTCTTTTAAATACTAAAGTTTCTGTAGGTCTAAAATGTGTGATATCTTTGAAGCACTAAATACGTAAAAACTAGTAATATTTCATATTATTTATCCCGAAACCGTTTAAGCATTCCAGTTGTGTTTTTACTGTGCTGATCTACTTTAACAAAGACAAAAGAAAAGTTGTTCCGTTGCGTTTATTAATGACTAAGTAAACAAATATTTTATAACATCCCAAATACAGTGCACGCTATACACATACACGCTATCGAATCACGCCATTCCATAATAACTTAATTTTGATGCCCTGTTTAACATTTAGAGCGTAGTAAAAAGATTATATTCAATTTGGCCAAAGACACGTAAGTATTTACGAACAAAAAAGTTCAAATAATGAAAACTATTTTATTTAGTTTTTAAATGTAAGAAAAAACAAGAATAAATTTCTAAAATTACAATGAAATTTGTAAATTTTAGTATTTAATATTTTTAGAAGCTAAACCTGAAATTTTCGTTCTGTATTGTTTTGTTGTAAGCATGAGACAAATATCACTTCATAATCGATTACAAAATAATGCATTTATTTACATAACTCTTAACAATTATGAATATACTTTTGTTTCAATTATTTTTTGTTGCCAAACAGGAAAAAGTTAATATTTGCTCGGCACGATTTATATTTTTTATTTTAAATTAAAGCGTCTGCTGTAAATCTACACAAAAAGCTCATATGAATTATATTTTTTTCATTTAAATACATTTTATTCTGCATTTAAAAATACTTTCAAGAATTCATTGGTAATAATACAACGAATAGTTTTGGTAATTAGTGGATATAAGATACCAGCTACACACACAGAGAAGTCTTCATCTGATCTACACTCGATTAATTTGGACCGTAATTTGTAGTGTTTTAGGGCTCAATTTCCTATAGAGCATACCAGCAAGTAAAATACATTTTTAAGTCGGTGTTCGATTTTCCGTTGTATTATTTCACAAATTGTAAGTAAAATAGATAAGGTTAAAAAATAAACATAAATCAAGGGAAAAGTAGAAGGTGCAAAATTATTCTTTTGGCTTAGAGTGCAGAAAGGTACCTATCTTGTCCTGTTAATGTCACTATAAAAGAAAAGTAAATGAAACCATATAATATTTGTATTTTAAAGAGTGTTTTACATTAGTAATCAGCTTTCTTTTTGTTGTTTTTCAGGGTGGTGTGGGCTACTACGGAGCTGCTGGTCTCAGTGCCTACTGTCCCCTAGCGACTCAGACTTTACCCCCTGGTCCCTACTCGCCTCCGGACAGAACGAAACCTCCCATTGGTGCGAATTTTATGCCTTTCTTTTTTAGCTGTTTAAGAAAACAATAATTTAATATGTTTTTTGTCCTTAAGAATTTCTTTATAGAAATTAGTTTTATTTTGTGATTATGTGTCTCTTAAAAGTTAATGTGTTCTATTCACAGCTACACACACTAGCCAATGAATTAGAAACTCAACATTGATATTTTATTGGACCACATTTTTCACGGATAACAGTTCTGATTCGCTTAGTCATCGAGTCTACATTCTTCAAGAGTGCATTTATGTTCAGAGAATACCATACATTGGCTATGTAGCTTTTTAAATCTTGTAAATTAGATGGAAGAGGCTATTAGACGCGTCTTTCCACCATATCCCAAACATTTTCTATGGGGTTGAGATCCGGGAAATATGGTAGCCAAGGAAGGTGTTGGAAGTCAGACTAATGTTCAGAGAACCAATTTTGAACACTTCTGAAATGATGTATAGTGGCATTATCGTTTATGAAGTATGCGTCACCATCAGGGTAAAAACGCAACACTGCAGGGTGCACCCAGTGTTCCAGTATATCTAGATATATGATGGCTGTTTGCTTACCCACGAAGGACACCAGGGCACCACTACTATGCCAGCAGAACATGCCCCATTTCATGATACTCCCACCAGACCCTTGCACAATGCAATTAAGACAAGATGAATTCATGGCTTCATGAGGTTCTTACCAAATTCGACGTCTTCCATCAGTGCAAAATAAGGTGTATAGTGATTCATCCGAAACACATATTACCCGTTTCAAATCCTCAAATGTTCAGTGTCTTCTTTTAAGACATCACTGCAAGCGAATTTTAGCGTTTTGGCAGAAATACGTGGTTTTCTCACTGGCATCTGACTATGCATTCTTATCTTCTGTAATTCTCTGCGCATGGTTCGAATTGAAATCTGTTGGAAACAGCCTTGGTTGACGATTTGTGTCAGTTAAAGGCCAGTAGAGTCTCTGTTCTGCCGTACAATTCGTCGGAGACGACGCCAATCACGCTTTTGGGAAAACTGTACTCAAACCGCAGTTACGTCTTCTAGAGAAGGATTATGGGTTTTGAATCTAATTTTTGAAAACCTTTGATATGACTTTTTCTGAGAATCCAGTGAGATTTTCTGCCTTCGAAAACGAGACCTCTGCTAAACGAGCACCAAAAATAAGCCCATTTTCAAATGGTGAAAGATTTCTCTATTTTCCCATTTTATTTCATTCATCATGAAAAGCATTCTTACACCACACATTTATTAGCATTCTAACCACGTGGAAACTCAAACTCAGTGGTGCAACAGCCCATGAGGACCAGAGCCTACTGTGCCCATCGCAATATACGTGACCATTGAGCGCTGAGGTGCATGAGCAGATGTCCCGATCAAGTGGTCAGTCTAAAGCGAGACCCCCAGTGTTTAAGGGGGTTCGCCCATGTGACAGACTGTTTTTTAAGCATTTTTAGGAAATTCTTTTTCACGACCAGTAAAATGATAGAGCTTTACGTTTCTTGTAATTTATTTTGTGTATCTTAAAAGTATTAATATAAATTTTTAGCCAAAAAATATCCAATAGAATGTGAGTTATAACGTTCTGAACACTTCCGCCTCGAAAAAATGGATGCTCACTTCCTCTACGATTCCAGTTGATTGGCTTATCTGAAATAAAAAAAAGTAACGGTGTTTTGATCTATAAGCTTAAATGCTCCAAATGAACTATACTCAATTGAAAATATCAAAAATTGGATTTTTGGTAAACCTCTGAAGAAAAAGTTTCGAATTTCTAGGGAGTTTTCGTTATAAAAAAATATAAATATTTTGAATTTTGGTATGATCGTAGTTCATTTGGTGCATATATTTGTGCTGAGTCTACCCTATAAATTTGAAGTCATTCGGTCAATTCATTCTTGAGATATGATGTAGGAAAACACAGTTTTGAAAAAAACGTGTTTAAAGTTTCAAGTCCGATTAAAACAATGAAAATCTTAACTTAGGGCTCCGAACAGCTGCTCTTCTATCTGCTTCTTTATAACAACTTCGAATTTTAAAAAATCCTTTTACCGCCGTATTTTAGACATGTTAAGGAAGCAATCTGTGAAAAAAAATACTTTTGATTTTTTGAACCCATCACATGGGTGAACCCTCGGAAGTCCCCAAGCAAGCTTAGTACTCATTTATAGACCCTCTGCAATAGGGATGAAAGGCTGAGACCATGTGTAACCCACGTTATAAAAGAAATGCATACTTCATCCCTATCACTCCTTCAGATACAAATCTCAAAGGTTTCTTCTTCATTGGATCGTGTGTGTATCTTTGTAAGTTACACTTCTATTTAAAAAAGAAACTAAACTTTATAAGTGAAGTATGTAAGGTGCGTGCTTGAAATATGTTGCTTTCTGTTACCTCTGTTGAGTAAAACAGTGTAAAATGTAATGGAATTCAATGGATTTGTTGAGACAGATAATTTTTCTATGTAGTTCTTACTAATAATTTCTTAAAGGTTGTTATAGAACCACCTCACCTGTGTATTTTACATATCAGCTTGAATATATTTGAAGGTTTCATAAAGCTGTAGACGTAGTCACCACAACAAAGGTAATTGAAAACCAAATACTGTGAACAAAATCGATGTATAGACTTAGAGAGAAAGATATCTGTTCCTTTTAAAAAACACTTTTATTCTAACAATTTGTAAATTGTTAGGTTGTACTTACCGTAACAAATCCTTCATTACAAGCAACAGCACTTTATAAACAAATTTGCAAGACTTAAAATGGTTTTTTATTTGTTTTATAAATATATTTTAACTACATATCATGGTTTAGTTTTGAATCTGTGTTCACTTAAATTTATTTTAAGATTAAAAATTTTTATATTTATTTTGTATTAACTAACGCAAACATTTTGTATCTTATTAATATAGGGTATAAGCCCACAAAGTCTTGCTTTGATTTTAAAAATTCATTACAAAACAACCGTTTAATACAACAATGTAACTTTTGTATCTCTAGATATGTCAGTTTTAGTAATTTTTTGTGCAATAGATAATGGGACTAGGGGAAATATTTGTAAGAAAAGCATCATTTTCAGCCAAAATGGCATCGATTCGAGAGAAAGCGCTATGTGTGCTTTGGTTTCATTTCTCCCATTAATGTTCAGCGTTAATTTCGGTTATGTTATGGACGTCCTGGTGCAAAATAAATAAAGCAATTGTATGAAATATATAAAGAAACAGGCAGCTTAACAAAAGACACGTTAAAGAACACTTAGCGAGAACTGGAATACCACCCCTAGAGACATTCTCTGAGCTACCAAGGGCGCTCACTTTGCAATTTACTGTGGTAAATAGTCTTATAACAAATTCATGTTGTGTTGCTGTTGCTTATCTCCTTGTCTAGCTTCTGCTAGACGAGATCTATGAGTTTATTCACCCTCAAAAAGTCATATACTAGCATAGGAAAACCTAGAAAGTCGTAGTAGGACAAACCCAGGTATCCAAGAATATCAGTCGGGGAAGCCTGCTCGATGTTAAATTTTGGACAAATCGGATGGGTTTTATGGCCACCCTGGAAGGCAAGGCTTCTTAAACATTCATTAAGAAATCTGAAAACTGCCATCTGGGTGCATCTGTCACAATTCATAGCAAGGGATCCTTCAGGGGAATCAGCCCGATACCGAGTATGAACCGGGATGACGAGCCAAGTCTTTTTATCAATATGTTTTCTGGCAGAATACAGCTCAAGATAAGTCAGACAATTAGATGTAACCAGAGCCTCTCTGGTACCCTCCTTCGCCAAGACATCCACCTCCTCATTACCCCATATATCTACATGCGAGGGGATCCACTGAAAGTGCACATCACAAGATGATGAGACGTTTTAATTTATTAAGAATAGAAGTTCCAGTTTAGTCACCAACACTACTCCAATTTGACAAATGTTGGATGACACTTAGATTATCAGACAGAATCCAGATGGACATAGGGTCTAAGGAAGACAGAATGTAACTAAGTCCCTCATCGATAGCGATGAGTTCACTTTTAAAAAGTGAACTAAAATCAGCATTTCTTTTCTTTATTTTAACAATCACATTGGTGTCTTTGATAAGTGCTTCTACTACAAGAATGAGAATCCTCGTTTTTGCTACCATCAGTATATACAAGCGTAGTGCCTTCTGGAATGTAATTTATAATTTCCAGAGCAAATTGCCGGAGGCATATTGGAGCGTCGTTTTTCTTAGAAACCCTAAAAAGCAATTCAGTATAGAAATTGACCCCTGGAAGACCAACAGAGGGGTCAATGCATTGCACCAAAAAGCACTGTTTCACCGTAGGGTCCAACAAATTATCGTAATCGATCTGACTAAGAGGACTGCGTGTTTTAAGTCTTTTATAAAAAAATTCATAATAATACTTACAATATATCCGAGCAAGCATAGTTATAACAGTTTGAGCACAATAAATATTTATAATCGAGGCAACACTTTTGATTCACCCTATATTTTAAAAATTTATATTCTACTCTGTAGTATCTATCAAAATTCTTAAATACGATTATTAATTGAGAATAATCTGTGAGTTTTATTTTTTTCCCTTAAATAGCCTATGCTCAAACACTTCCTTGGGGCACACATCTGACTTACGCCCCATCAGGTCCTCCTAGTCCGGAGAGACGCCCCAAGGAAATACTCATTCCACCAGGTAAGAACCAAATCTAAACTGAAATGTTTCTAATAGTTTCTGAATAAAAAAAATTTTAAATCATAATTTGCTTTTAATAAAACTACATTAATTAGGAAATAAAAATTTGTGCGTTAAATAATCTAATTTCTTATTTAAAAATGAATAGATTTTTTTAAGAAAAAAATTTTACTTAACTGATGAAGTTTGAAATATAATTGGCAATTTTTTTAATATTATCGCCAATTTTGGCTATTTGGCGAGAATGGCCAAAAAATGGCTTTTAATGGTTTCGAAATGCTTGTGCATGGTTTTGTGGTTTCGAAATGCCCTTTGAACTAAAAGCAATAGTAAAAGTTTCCAAAATTGACATGAAAAGCTCTAGAAATTATTTCAAAATCGATTGGCTTTTTGAATTTATCCGGATAATGTGTTTTCTTTGACAAACTTGCTTCCTAAATGTGAGCTGAATATAATGGTTATTCTGATGAAAGCATCCACGAAAATTATTATTTTAAAATTAGTTTATTTTTTCGCACTTGTCATCCATCCTTCTAAATAAACCTATTATGTATCTCATAGACGATTTATAGACTTGTTTTTTTATTTAATAAGGATTCATTATTTAAAAAATACTATAGAAGTTCCACTAGAGAATTTTTCATTATTTCTTAGGGATAAATTACTATTTATATTGTATTATTATTATTTTGCAATTCGCGTAGTTTAGCTTCGAGTCGGTATTAAATAAGTTATTTCTACCTATCTTTGATGCCAATTTTTTTTGAAAACTATTTAAATATTTTTTTTCATTTGTAAGTGAACAAATATTAAAAAGTTCATTTTCTCTGGAAAGTTCCATTTTACCAAAATTTAATCTCATATTTGGAAGATGAAAAATGATACAATCGAGTCAAAAAAGCCCTTGAAAAAAAAAGTTCTAAATTATATATGATTACAATACCTATATGTTATGAACTAAAAGATATACTATGAGAAAGATAAACTTTTTTTTTCAGATATGTAATGCATAAAGATTTTCACTTATTCTGAAAGGTATTCTCCAACTTATATTCATTAAATAACTTTAAAGTAAAAATAATTTTAAATTAATAAGCACTGGAATGACAGCAATTTTAATTCGTTAGGCACTTTGTAACTAAAATTTTTATAGTATAACTTTTTTTTTTCAAAACAATAATAATTGTTACGGAAAGTTTAGACTTTATTATCTTTCCTGCCAAGAGTGTATTTTGGTTGGAAAGAAGGTTTGTAGGGGCAAAAAGAGAATATCATTTCAATAATGCTAAGTAGGTGTGAATTTGTCGACAAATGTCGCCAACTCGCCAAATTTTGGGACAAAAATAAATGTTTCTAGAAAAATTCAGAAGGTTCTGGAATGACTATTTAATAAGCTGACTCTAAAAGCTCCCAGAAAATTTTACCCTGCTTGTAACAAAAGGATGTAGAGAAGCAATATTGGAGTCAAAATTTGATAGCTTCTGCGCATTTTATTTGCCTGGTGTAGCATTGTGATTGCGGATTTAAATAGCTGTGTTCTATATCTGTGTGGATTATGAATTTGTTCTAATGTTAGGGTTTACGTGTATATTGTTTCCTGTTAGAAGGAAAATCTGTTTTTTTTTCTATGGAATCAAAGAATTATGATTTTGTTCAAAAGAACTTGCTAGCAACCATGAACTTTTCCTACATTTGAAAAACAATTAAACATGTAATAGTATTATGCTCATTACATACTTATGTTTCTAAGAAATTTTTTAACGCCTCCCCCCCCCATCCACACCTAAAAACCATGATGAATATTAATGACAGATGACAGCATATTTTTTAATGAATATATCTCAATTCCTAAAACACAAGACAAAAAAAAAAATAGTACCAGAATGCCAAATACATGATCTTTCAAAAAAAGTAACAAGTAATATTAAAAAAAAATTTAAGTCAATTCCTACTTAGATCAACAAAGAAAAATTTTATTTTTTAGCTACTTTTTATTAAATAGTTAGAATTAATATAAATATGTATATACATAGGACAGAGTCACAACATTAAGTGGTAATTAATTTTTATTAATAATCATTAAACTACCATATTGTCATCCAAAACAATCGTGCATATAAAATTTCAGTTCAACTGAATGCTTTAAAATGTGAGAAAAAAACCTTTTAAAGTTTTGACACAAGTCGCCAAAATTGTCTCCAAGTCGCCAATGTGGCTGTATTTGTAATTCTTTAAATAATTAGTTTTAATCAATTTTTATTAATCATAATTAAATTACTGTATTGTCATCCAAAATAATCATATATATAAAATTTCAGCTTAATTGAGCGCTTTAAAATGTATTTTATTAAAGATTGAAAATTCCATCAAGATTAAATAAATAAATAAATAGATATAGAGAAAGTGTGAGCTAATAGTAGGAATTGAAAAAAATGACTTGTGTGTGTGTATCAACAAAATACTACTCATCTTTTCCAAACCATCTAAGCAGTTGGAAGAATAGAAAGGTAGATTTATCAACGCGCCGAATTCCAATGCTTCCAAAACTATCTCCTTCAATATGATTCACATTCTCATTCAATATCTATCTGATGATTCATACAAATAAAACTCAGAAGAGTGTTGAAAATCATTTTTAATCTATTCTTCCACAGGTGTGATGCAAGCGCCTCCGAAGCCTCAACGCTCTTTCCAGCAAGGGGGTACTCTACCCATCGGAAAGGGGATTCGGTGCACTCCACCCCCACCCACTGGGCCCCCGCCTTCCATTCCCTCCCCTCGGTCAGGAATGCCCAGGCCCATAGGTGAGTAGCCATTGTGTCTTCAGAATCTATTGTACGTGAAAGAATTGTGTGTGTGTATAAAGACTTTAGACCTTCTTTATTTATTAAAGGGTCGGTCTCTTTGATTTGGTGGATGCTTGAAAAAAGATAGATATGATTCAACCGGGATATTAAAAAAATAGAATGTCGTTCAATGGATTTAGTTGGACGACGACGCTATAGAAAGACGGGATTTTTTTAACAAAGGGGGCTCACTTCGTCTCGATCCCTTGGAAGGAACCAAATGTTAAGTGGGAAAATATTTGTATGGGTTTATTGTGTGGGCTTATGAAAAGAAATATAATAAAGAGAAAAACCAACAATAGTTTAGCGGTGGAAAAAAAATATTTGCTGTATATAATTCATATTTATTCTATTTCTTTGTTATATTTCTTTTTAAATTCTGGAATGATTTAAAGTTTTGGATTTCTATAGGATGTTTTATTTGGATTTGTTTATGCCTAAGGTTTAAGAAATTCCAAGCTGTGTTTGTGGAAGCTCAGAATGAAGTATAATAAACGTATTTAACTTGCGTACGTTAACGAAGACTTAACACGTACAGCTTTACACTTGATAACGCAGTAATACTCAACCTGCGGCTCGCGGGCCGCATGTGGCCCACCGAGCCTTTTTAAGTGGCCCGGTCAATGCCTATTGCTCTGAAAAATTCACTTATTTAAGAATAATATATTAAAAATTTGGTGTCAAGAAGTCAAATATACTAATTTTTTGCCTTTTGTTACTGATGTCGTACGAATGCGAATAGGTATTCTTTTTCTATTTGTAACGGTTACGGTTAGTGATAACAGACAACAGTGGAGTAGTGACGATTTATGGGTGGTATTAATTTTTAACTATCTTTCATATCTTGCCAAGCGAAAAATATCCGAACAAAATATATCGTTTCAAGATGATTGGGAGGTTGACTATTTTGTGTAGTTAAAAATAAACATGGATCAGTAAATGTTTCATTCGTCACAAAAGTGCTGTATTTAAAAAATA
>BMAV01022769.1:76708-99686 GCA_019973955.1 Trichonephila inaurata madagascariensis
AAGCCAGGTCAGTCATCGTCTTCTCATCTCAGTACACTGATTGTATTTAGTATCTTCTCAATGAAACTGTTTAGTATCTACGCAATATATCTATATAGTTTTTAATGCAGTCGTAAAACTGAAAATTTCTATGTAAAACTTAAATTTAAACAAAGGTCATATTTTTATTTCTTTTCACGGCCTTGTTAAAAATACGTAGTAGGATTCAAAAGGTCCCAGACTGAGTCTATAATTTAAAAAATATTACCAGTTTAAGTTGCTGAAACACATCCTCCTTCGGAGTAAGACCCTTGAGCAACAGCACACTTTTGCCATGCCTTGTAACTTCATCGAAACATTTCTGGAATCCATTTTTAGCCATATCCTTTAATTCAGCCTGTGATGTCCTTTTAACTTCATCTGCAGATTGAAATCGACGACCCTGCAAGTGACGTGCCATTTCATGAAATAATCTAAAGTTTCAAGGCGCGAAATCAGGGGAGTAAGAAGGGTGAGACAAAACAATTGTTTTCATTTCCACACCGTCGTTGTTCGAAGCATGTTTTTACGTACCTCCACACAAAAAATTTCAAATTTTTCAGCGGTGGGGGAAGTCTGTGGAAGTCCCGAGCGTTCGTCGTCTTTGACACTTTCCCTACCTTCTCTGAAACGTCTATGCTACTCAGCATTTTGCCTTCACGATAATGTATCCCTGCCTTAAACATGATTCAACACTTCGTAAGTTTCCGTATCACTCTTTTGCAAGCCAACAAAACCTACAAAATACAACGCCGTAGCAAGCCACTGACCACATGATTTGGGACAAACTTTTTTTAGAAAAGGGGAAGAATGCAGTGACAGAGAAATGTTATCGTAATCGCTCTATTGTAAAATATTTTCACGTAACAGGCTCAGTCCAGGAACTTTTGAATCCTACCTCGTATACGTTCCTTCAACGTTTTTCTTTCTTTATTATGCCGAATTCCTTATTTATTTCGAAATGTGACTGAAAGAGTAGATGCATGAGACATCCTAGTCGTACCGTAACTGAAATCACGTGTTTCCAACCAATCAGCTCATGCACTTCTCTGTCTCGTCAACTCTTTTTTTTTCAAAAACATTCTTTTAAAAAGCACATATTTGTCAACAATTGTATCACACATCGGTAAAGATGTTTTAAGTTTTGAAAAACGTTTTGAAGGATCTTAATTTTTGAACATCCTTACGCAATTATCAAAATTGAAAAGTAATATAAATTTTTTAAGTAGGACAGGCATATGTCTAATGTAAAATTTGATTTCAATCGGAGAACTTACTTTTATCAGGGAAATCACCTTGAATAAACATTATTTTAACATCTACCGTCAAGTGATCATCTTTCTTAGGGATTTGATGAGATTCCTTATTTCATCATTTTCCTGCGACATTTCTACATGCATTGAAACAGTTTTCCATTATTGGCTGCATATCGCTGCAATTTGGCAACGTTTTTTTCATTTATCAAATTGGCCAACGGTATAATATTAAAGAACTGTACAAGATATATATGTACAAGATAAACTGTACAAAATAGGCATGTAATTGGAAGTCGATGGTACATTTTACTTCTGATGCAATCATGAAACTTCAATATAATATTATTGAACATTCACTGTTTCTCAGAAATCTCAGTGCCACGCATATAAATTTCAAAATTTTTCCGCTCTATTTAGCCTTATATGACAAAAAAATATTTATATTTGCTTATACATCGTTATTATTGCTTCTTGTTAATTTTTTTCAATTTATTTTACCTTTAATAATTAATGATATTTTAATGGAGTTTTAATATTAACTTTTAAAAATCGAATAACCATTCTTATTAGTTTTTTTTTATATTTTAATGTTCTGATACTCGTTAATATAATAAATAACGATGATTTCAAAATGGTTCCAAAGAATCTCAAATGAAACTGAATATGGAAAAGATGTAGGTAGCAATTTTAGAACTGAATTATAATAAATACATTAATATCCAACAATTTGCATTTTTTTCTGAATGAATTGCAACACAAACTGTAATTTATCATTACTTCAAGTAAAGTTGAATGTAGTAAAACTGCTTTTTTCCCATCAACAGTGCTGCGCTCTTTTGCAGGCTCCGAGTCGAACACATGGAGCGACAATTGGCCAGCTTGACTGGTCTGGTACAGAAGGCTCTTACAGCACCCCTACGGCCACCCCCTCAGAACCAGCAGATCCCCACCAGAGACGTTTCCAAGGAAAGAGGACAGGGAGGTAAGGGCTCTTTAAACCCACCTAGCCATGCATGGATTTCCGACACTACATCTGTAGCCTCAAAAGGAACCCATAAATAAGGCCATATGTTAATTTCTCTGTTTGTTTGTTTTTTTTCCATTTCCTTGACAATTTATAATACTGACCATAAATTTCTTTACTAATTTAATTATGATCTCAAAACTGCTCACCGAACAATCCCACTCTTGAATCGGTAGTAGTGATCTTCTGACGAACTTTGATTGCTTCTTCTGATTTAATTTTCGACAGAATTTTCGATGTTTCTTGCTACAGTGAAACTGAAAAAAAATCAATACAGGAAACTTACATCCATACGAAACAAGAAAACATGTTATAGAGTAAAATACACTCTGTAACAAAAAGAACGATCCACCAAGAAGGAGTTGCCCGATTGTAATGAAATTTCGTAGTAAAGACTTTTCAACCGAACATGCAAATGATTAAAATTTGGTGTCCAACGAATGAATAGTGGGAGCTACAACGCATCGGAACTACGCACTCAGCAGGTGTCTATAAGAAAGGATTCTCAATCTGATGGTCAAAATTTCTGTTGCATTGAGATTTAGGATACCTTTGAACAACTGAAAAAAATGCCCGGCTGTAGTATTCGAACTCATTACGAGCAACTGCCATAGTTTGAAAGAGGTCGTATCATTGGACTGAAAGAGGGAGGTTGGGCAAATCGGAGAATCGCTCATCATATGGGTCGAAGCGATGCGGCCATTAGAAAATACTGACAAGAATGGGTGGACAGTTGCAGATTTCAGCGTCATGTTGGTAGCGGTCGACCTAGGGCCACAGCAGATCAGGAGGACAGCTTGATTGTCAGATCAGCTGTCACAGTTCTTGATTCCTCGTTATCAACCATCAGACGTACGACCCGCACACGAGTGTGTCCCCATGAACATTCACAGACGATTGATAGAGCGAAATTTACGCTCGTACCGACCACTACACCACCTGCCACTCATACCTGCATACTGTCGAGTCAGATTACAGTGATGCTTGACTTGATCAGGTTGGAATCATGCTGATTGTGGATATATAGTGTTTAGTGATGAATCCCGCTTCCAACTGTGTCCTGATGATTATCGAAGACTTATCTGGAGACACCTGGGGCAGGGTGCTGATCCTGCTTTCACTATTGCTCGCCACACAGGCCTTCAACCAAGAGTTATGATCTGGGGTGCCATTTCTTTTGAAGCCGGACCCCTTTGGTCGTCATTAGAGGCACGCTTACAGCACATCGGTAAGTCGACGGCATTCTGAGAACTGTTTTGCTACCGTTCCGTTTGAAGTACCCTAGCCTTATTTTTCAGCAAGGTAATGCCAAACTACATACCACACATATTGCTATGAACTGTCTTACAGCTTATCAAACACTTCCTTGGCCAGCCAGATCGCCAGATCCCTCTTCAATCAAGCATGTCTGGGATATGATGGGAAGGCGACTGTATCTATCTGGGAATATTGATGACCTGGCTCGACAATTGGAGTAAATTTGGTAAGAAATACCACAGGAGACCATCAGGGTGCTTTATCACTCTATGTCACGTCGTGTGGCAGCTTGCATCCAGGCTAGAGGTGGGTCAACGCCTTATTGAGCTCGTTACTTTATAACTATGTAAATCTGAAAAAAAATAATTAAATTTTTTCTGAAATTTTAATCATTTTTTATTTTATACGTAATCTTTCTACCCACCTATTTTTGTCTCTATCAGACAACTCGTTTTTTAAATTTTTTTATAGAGTGTATAATATGTGATTGTATGCTCAACGTTATTAAAAATACGTAAGATATATTTTGAAGAAGATGAGATAACCGGTTTCACAGAAGTCAAGAAATGATATTCTGTTAGAATCATAAA
Source organism: Trichonephila inaurata madagascariensis (assembly GCA_019973955.1). NCBI lineage: Eukaryota > Metazoa > Arthropoda > Arachnida > Araneae > Nephilidae > Trichonephila > Trichonephila inaurata. The sequence goes on from BMAV01022769.1 coordinate 80,854, forward strand.
ATGCATTTTCGAGTTCAAATTGGTGCCTTTCATCTTGTTTCTTTTCCAGACAATCTGTTCATGCGCTGCGCATTTGCCAAAATTTTTTCTTACAGAAACTTTATTTTAAAAAGTACACAAGAAACAAAACATATTATTGTTGCTAATCGCTTTCTTCATGATCTAAGAGTCTTCTTTAAGTCAAAATTTATTAAAAGACATACAAAAATTATGCTGTATAAAACAATTAACAGACCTATGGATCTGAAACTTGGACTTGGACTACGTCACAGACTGAACAGCTAGCCATCTTTGAGCGTAACGTTTTCAGATATATCTTTGGTGCTGTGAATGATAATAGATTGTGGAGACAGTGACATAATTTTGAACTACATAAGCTATTTAAGAAAGCTGATGTCATTAAATCCACCAAGATTGGACGTTTGAGGTTTGCGGGCCACAACTGCCGTATGGATCCCTCATCCTTGACGTTCAGAATTTTCATTTACAAACCTTTTGGAACTAGAACTAAGGATAGACCCAAATTGAGATAGGCTAATTGTGTGGAGGACTATTTTGAAGTTTTAGGAGTGACTAATTGGAGAGCTGTTGCTAAGCAGAGGTCGGAATAGAAGATGATTCCTTAGAAGACCTTGGCCCATCCTGAGCTGTTATGTCAAAAGAACTAAATATAACTAAAAACAAAATCACACACATGCAACAATGAATCGTGCAGGGAAAAAAAGTGGCAAAACAAAAGGTACCAACTGTATGGTTATCACAGTAAAGTACCAAGAAAAGTCAATAAAAACAATAAGCTTTCCTGTTATTCTACGGTAAATGGTTATCTAAATTTATCATTAAAAAATTTTACTACATAATATTGAGATCATACTTTTTATTTAATTTATAAATAAATATATTATTCAAATTTTATCAAGATTATATATTTTGTACTGTGATTCTCTCATTTTTGGATCTGGAATTTATTAAACTTGAAAATCTTAATTTTTGTACAAGGAAGATGATTTGTATAAAAATTATTGTACTGAAATGACAAGTGAATGATACTAACTATAATGCTTTAAACTAAGTTCCTACATATTTTGCGTAATTTCTTTAATAAGTGAAAAAAAATTTTAAAATTATATTGTTTGACTAATTTATCGATTTGCAATATTTAGCCAAAACTGCATTGAACGCTGGTTAATGTATAAAAATAGCTGCACATTCAAATATTTTAAGTGTGTTTGGTTTTTATTTCTTTCAGAAGGGTTTTCTGAAGCTCGATCTTCCAAGTCATCCTCTTGCACTTCCTTGGCAGGTAAAAAATTATTGCATGCTTTCTTGTTTAAAAACTGTGGGATGGCTTTAAAACCTTTATAAATTGGAAATTTCATTCAAAAAATTATACAAAAAGATGGTTTGCACAAAACACATTCTTAGAATGCCTCCAGAAGAGAAGTTCTTATTAACACATCGTTATAAAATATTTAAAGTATTCCTTTTTTTTTTCAATTAAAATTTTCTTCGCTGTTCAAAAAAAAAATCAGAGGAGCTTAACGATAATAAACGCAAATATTTCTAATAATTTAACTAACATTAGTTAAAACATCCATTATATCAAATAAACGTCCCCGATGTATCGCTGTTTCTCCTAGGTTTCTCTGGTATAAAAAATGTTTCATTCTTGGAATGGATTATGACAAGAGATGTGTACTTATGACGATTGTGTACTAATAAACGATTTTAATGCACACAATATAGGATTTTGTCTTTGAATACTTATTAAAGAGAGCTTTTATTTTGCAGACGAGAACTCAGAATCCCAACCTGAACCACATTCGAAGTATGCCTTCAAGGGTAAGTATTTAGATATTTATAATTATTTCCGGAATGTTTTTTTAAGTTTATCACAATATAAATTTGAGTATTTTTTCTTGTATATGTAATACTTTTTGAATTTAATACTATTAAACTCCTGTTTTTATTATTTATATCTATGTTTTACACTCTAAAGCTTTTTTCCTGATTACAATACATGCTAAAACGTAATACATGTTTTTTTATTATTACTATTATTATTATTTCTATTCAAATCGTCGTAAAATAATATAGTATGAGCAATTAAAACCAGTTAATATATGTATTACAAAGAAAATCCATTTATTTTATCAAAAATCCATTGATAAGTTGTCTGTTTTTCAGATGACTTCAAAGTAATGATGAATAAAATATTTTTAATCATTATTTTTTTTATCTGACTGTACATTTTTATATATATAGTAAATACTTTAAAATTTTATTATTATTATTTTATATTTTCATACGTACAAAGATTTCAATTCTTGTATTACTTTAATAAAACATGTTTTCATCGATATTTTTTTTATTTTTGACATTTTCTAATTACTTAATAATTAGCTGTCAAAGATTTTTTTTATTTTTTCAGGACGGTTTGGTTATGTAATTCAATAGAATTTAATTTGATGAAATTCACTTACTACATTATTTTGCCTTGTCTAAAAAGTAATTAATATAAAATATATCCAGAAAGTAAGTTCTATGAAAGAAAAACATGCTCTAAAACCAAGGTTTTTATAGTCTTCTGTGACGTATCCATGTTGTGTTTACTTAGTCTATTATATCTTTCTCGAAAACTATCACAAATCTGAAAATTTAAGACGAACGAATATAGATCCAAATTATAAGTATTTAAAAAAATTAATACTACTAATTAAAGATACTTTCTTAATGTTTTTGCCTTAAAAAGTAGAATTGAATTCAGAACTTTTTCAAGTAGAAAAATGGCGCAACAACTTTTATCGTTTTTTGCTACCAAATAGAAAACAATATGTTCATTTTTATTTAAATAAATCGTTTTTTTTTCCTTGTATCAATATCTGTTCTTAGTTTCGTCTTTTGCACTGAACTTTCATTTCATACAATAAAGAAAAAAAATCGCGTATTTATTTTATGTGTTAAAATTTTAGAACTTAATAGGATTAAAAAGCATATATGTGTACAGCTTGAATACAAATGATGAATAGATTTAAAAAAATCTACACAAGTTACAATAAACTATACATGAATGTAAAGAGAAATATACCAAGTTTTTTTCTGTTACTAATGTTCGATGTGTAAGACCTTGTTACACGGCATTCTAATCTGTAATCCAATTCGTTCAATACATTTTGTAGCATCACTCTATCAATAATTTGTAATGCTGCATAAATGCTTTTTTGTCGTCTTTGTTATTTGTAGAGTCAATTGCAAACGAAAAGTCTTGAAATTAAATTTTTTTCGTAAAATTTTTCGTACCGTTTTCTGGAGCATACCAAATTTACAGGAGGCAACTCTCGTAGACTTCCATGGACTTCGAACAAAACTCTGGCTCTCCCTCTCCACTGCTTTCTCCGAGCCGCTTGGCCAGCCGCTGTTTTTCTTTTTACACAAGTAACCTGTTTTCTTAATTGATGATACCATCGCAGAATGCTCTTGTTGTTTGGTGCTTCTTTTCCGTCGCGATTTTTCAATGGACGTTGAAATGCATTTAGAAATGCATAATTGAAAAAACCCCATGCATACTCTAATACACAAAAACTCTTCTGTCATTATCATCATGTTTAGATTTCAATCACAGCAATTTTGAATGTGTTGTTGATCATTGGTGGGGAAAAGAAATTGGTATGTTTCTCTCTCTCTTTACATTCATATATCACTTATTGTAATACAAGCTGTAGTTTCGAAAATATGATTTTTTAAAATCGGGTCTATTTAAGCAAGAAAACTCCTATTGAAACTGTAATATTTTTTCATCCAAAATGGGTTTCCAATTTGTCTTTCGTTGTTTAACATTAAGTGATAAATTTAATGAAAAACGTTTTTTTTTAACTAAATGAATCAAGCTCAGAATATACAGCGGTCAAAATAAGTATTCGACATGCGAAGATTTCTGCATTAATTGAATCAATAAATAAAAACTGTTTAAAAAAACAATTTTTATTGATTTTAAAGCAAAATGCAGCATCTTTTCCAGTACATTAAAATGTAACAAGTTAAGGGGACATGGTACGATTTAAGCAAAAATTTTTAATTTAAGGATTTTCAAAATTTTTTTGGTTGCCTTCTATGTGTGTATACTATGTAAAACAGATTTTGTGTTCAACATTTCGTAAAAAGTTGGTCATTTCATTTTTTAAGGAAAAAAAATTTGTGAAGTGATTTTAAAATGCTACTCCTCCTACAAAAATTTACGTACACGCATGAAATTTGATTTAGAAGTACGTCCAACTATGTATAACAAAAGTTGGTATGGGTTTAGCAATAACGCGATTGGTATTTGTACAATACTTATTTTTATGAATCCTTATTGAAAATTCCTTAAAAAATTTGCAAATTCTAACTTCAATTATTTTTTAAAAAATAAGTATTGCTTTGATTCAAAAATGCATACCAACTTTTGTTACATGTACTATTAACAATAGGTAAAAAAAATTCAAAGCTTTAGGCACAATAGAAAAAAGCCTTAGCATTTTAAATGAAGACAAACTAGTTATTTTACCTTTCTGAGATAAGTATGTTTAAAGTTTTGATTTGCCATAGGGATGTGAATAAAACTGAAAGTAAAAGCTATCATAATTCTGCGTTTTTTGAGTTTAGAGTTAACAAATTTTGTGAGGTTATAGATAAGTATATAAAGAATAATTTAGGCTAGAAAAATTAGATTTGATTTTTCGACCAATTTTTGTCAATTGAATCGTACTGTGTCCCCTTGAAGAAATCACAATTACTTCATTCAAAGGCAGTTAAAAAAACAAAAATAAGTTTTCGTGAAAACATAAAAATAAATGAAAATAATTCAAAAAATATATAACTAATATCTAGTTGCTCTTCCTCTCCGACGGATGTCTTCTCTTAAATGCTGTGACATCAATTTAAGAAAATTTTCTGTCACCTCTTGGTCAATTTTCTCCTATTCCTCTCTAAGGATTTGATTGTTAGAAAAATGACGCTCTCTTAACCTTTTTTACAATATGCTCCATGGGTGCTCAATTGGGTTGAGGTCAGGACGGGTGTTTTTATAACTTTTGGGCAGTTGTATAGCAGACAAACCATTGTATTGTGAGCGGAGTGTTTGGGGTTATTGTATTTGTAAAACTGGTAGCCGTCCTCGATTCCCAGTTTTTCAGCAATGGCACACAAATTTTTTTTAAAAAACCTGTATGTGATACAGATGGTACATTATGCTGTTAATTAAGAAAATACTTCCCACGCTTGAAGCCGCCATACACTCCCAAACCACTATACCTCCTCCTCCATGCTTTACTCTGGGGACACCATATTTTGTTCTTCCAACTCAGCATTGCTTTTTCTATGCACTATAATTTTGCTCTCGAATACAAAAATTATATTGTGCTAGAATTCTACTCATTCATGTGAATATTTTCTAGCGAATTGCATTCTTTGCACTTGGTTCTTTTTGGATATATATGGCTTCTTTTGAACAGTTCTAGCCTTAAACCTATTATTCTGCAGGTAACTTCTAACAGTTTGGGACGTAACATCTGTGTCCAAACAATCCTTGGTAACTTTTGCCAAATTTTGATGCATTGGTTTTGGGGTCTTATTTAATTTAACGTACAAGCCCACTACGCCGCTTCGGAAAATTTTTTTGGTCTGCCAGATCTTGGCTTGTTATCAACCGATTTTTGCCTTTTTATACTTTTTAACTATATAGTGCACATTTGTTCTTGGCCTATTTACAACAGCCGAAATTTTGTTTTCATATAAACTATTTTTAAAGTACTTAATGATTAAATTTTTAATTTCCACTGACAACTCTACTTGTTTTTTGCCCATCTTGCTCAATACTTAAATAAAACTTTTTAAAATGCTTCCAGAAATAGTCCAAATACTTTGAATTACAAAAACTTGCAACCACACTAAACTGTCATTTTGCTTCTCGGTATAAAGATTTATAAAAGCCTCGGGTGTCGAATACTTATTTTGATTGCCAAACTGATTTTAAAAATTATAGCGGGTTTTTTTGCTTAGGTTTGTTTTTGTAAATACAAAAACTTCTACATTAGAAACTGAACTGTTATATGCAACAAATAACAAAACAGGGTTTCACTGTTGTTGCATAGTAAGAGGTTTAAAGTCAATATTCGCAGAAATCGTTGCATGTCGAATACTTATTTTGACCGCTGTATGCATTGTTTTATTATGTTCACCTTGTGAAAACTTAGGCCTAATTTGGAACACAATTAAAGGCAGGAAAATACTTCAATTTTCATATAGATTCGTGACGTTGTAGCTCATACATCCATTGATTTTAATATTCAGGCATACTTTATTAATATAAATTTTCCTTTGGAGAGGGGAAGTTAAAAATCCATTTTATATTTCAGTGCAATAGACGAATTATGGATTGTATGTTGCATCAGAAAAATGGATTGCTTCAGGCGGAATTAGTTGTTATTCTCTCTAGAATAACACTCAGTAGAAATCAAGATATAATTTTTATGTTGCAGCGTTTTTCACTTTAAAAAAATGTTCTGAATTTGGATTCTAAATATTAATATTAGTCAAAAACAGCCTTAATCTACACTTTTCATAAAATCTACAGAATAAGTTAAAATATTCATATCAGAGAAAAAAGCTATAGTGCCTTATGTAGAACATATTTCAAGCTACTGAAAATCTAACATCTTACAAAACTTATAGAATTGAAATGAAATTTATAGAATTGGAAAAATACCGCTAAATTATAGTAATATCAGTATGATTAAGGCGATATTCTACCCACAACATATCAAAAGGAAACAAGTTAATATATTTAAAAGACTACAACATAAAAAATGGCGTACCAATTTTTTATCTTGTTTTTAAAAATGCAAACACTTTCTTTAAAAAAAATCACTTAATGAATATTTTTATGAATTCATTGAGCGAATATATTCACCAAGTGTATATATGCCCTTAATACTTTTAACATTTTTTTTTATCTCTCACGAATATTCATAAAAAGGCCGTACATTTCACCATTTCTTCCATTCGTATTACCTTCACGAATTCAAAATGGCCGATAAAGTCCTAAATGTGATCGCTGCGTTGTTATGACAACGGTTAGATACGGAGCATACTTTCTGGATAACTATTGATGTATCTATTGCATAATTCTATATTTATTTCAGGTTTAAGTAACAAACACGATCTCAGTTTTAAATGAAACAACGTCTTACCTTAGTATACCATATCTAAATATTTTTGGAACTTTTTTTTCCTTTTGAGAAGTTTTGATAGCAAATTTTTGCGTCGTTTTGATACGCTTACTCATCGAAACTGAAAACCATTTTCTAAGCAAATTAATTCTGCATTTACTATAACTAAACAACTCAAGATGCCACCTCGGGAAAAAAAAAGTTGTTAAAATGCTTTATGTTCGAAACTAATGTGTGCCCGTGTCGCCCCCTGTAGAGGAAAAGTCTGTGTCGTTCTCGGATGAAACTACCACTGTGAGTTCGCCCGTCCACCAGAAGCAGCATTCCCCTCAACACACAGGTGAACGTTCTGTCTATCCCCTACCTTTTTAATTCGCTGTTTTCTTTTTTTTTCTCCTCTCTCTCTCTCTTCTTTTTTTGTGTTGTCTGTGTTTTTTTTTTTTTATTTTTTTCGTCCGTAGTGCTTATTTCCTTTAAAAAATAGAATTTATTCTCTTTAACGTTAAGTAATAAGCATTCATTAACGAATAAGGTACAATGTTAGGATTATTCAAACCAATGGGCTCAATTCCTGTGACGTCATAGTCACATGATAATCATAACCACGTGACTTTAGTCAATCAGTTCAAAAACTCATGTGACGTCACAGTCACACGATAAAAGCAATCAAGTGCTTACAATTAATCGGTTCATGTACTTCGTTGTTGCCAACGTTTGATCTTTTCAGAAACTTTCTCTTAAAAAATACAAATTTGTCAACAACAATAATGCACATAAGTAGACAAAATGCATTTTATTTAAAAGTACATGCATAAAATAAGATTTTTTTTTTTTTTTAATTTTAAAATCTTTTGAAGAAATTTATTTTTTTTACAATATTTGAATATTTTTACTCAATTATAAAATATGAAATTTTAAACACGTTTTACAAATAGAACAACAAGTACAATTAGCTTGATGTCTTTTTTTAATTCAATGGAGAACTTTTTTTTATCATTTGAGCGTCATGTGAATTGAGCCCTTTCTTCTGACAACTTCAGAAAATAACACTAATGGATTACTAAAAGAATACATAATAATAATTATCAAAGTATTCGATTTTAGACCAAAAATTCATATTCTCAAAAAAAAAAGTACAAGCAGAGGAAGAAGAATATCGTAACTCCTTCACCGACGTAATGACTTTTGTAATGGGCTTAATTATTGTTATGTCATTGTCGATAACTACTAACCCGCTTTTCCAGACTATCAGTTCATAAATTCATGTGACGTCACTGTTCCATGATAAATGCTATCACCTGTTTCAAACCAATGAGCTAAATTCCTGTGATGTCATAGTAGCATGATGACAACCCCGTGTTTCTAGCCAATCGATTAATAAATTCATGTAACACTCCATAATCATGCTATATAAATTATAAATACCAAAATAAAACTGTCTGTCCAAAGACGAATATTACCAAAAAGATTCTAAGTAATTCTTAAGAAAATAGATTCAAAAATACAAAATAAAGTACTTTTTTCTTCCATAATTTTTAGAAGATTGGGTATTTTGAATATTTTTGTAGAGAAAAAAAGAGTAGAAATATGTTTAATCAAAAGAATACATATTTCATACTTCAATTTTGTGGTAGAGCAAAGTAAAAAATTATTTTCTTATGCATTTCAGGAATTTCGTAATTTTTGTCTCTACAATGTTTAACATTCTACGATACGTGTATTTTTATGTTACATTTATAATACGTCTTAAAATTTAATTCTTTGATGTTTTTAATGATAAAAAATACATGGCAACAATTGTGCTCCGATTTTTACCATAAGAAAGCAAACGAGAAACAAAAGGAGTGTTGAAAATATAAAATAGCTAACTATAATATCGAATTTCTATTGGAATGATTAAATAGAAATCACAAGAAATAGACAGATTAAAGCACAAAAAATGTTTGTAATTTAATCTTGAAAATGTTGGTAGAGAATTTTATTTCCTTGTTTTTAAAGCAAATCTCTCGCATTTGTTAATGTTTTTTCGTATTTTAGCATGAATTTTTCTATTTTGTTAATGTTTTTTGCATGTTATTTCTATTTCTCTTTTCATTTTATCTTTTACACTGAATCAATACAATCACAAATTAATGCACCATACAATTAAATAAACTAAATACATCAATTATAAATCAAAATAAAACGAATCGGAACGAATATTTTTAACATTAAAATTGAATTGAATAGCACAAGAGCATATTTATCATTAAATTATTACTATAATTTTAAGATTAATTTTTTTGTATTTTAAGTAAGTTTTTATCATAAAAGAAAACATATAACACCAATACAAATAAAATAAAACAAACTATTGTGAACAAATCTAATCATTATATTTGTAAAGACAAAACTATTTAAAACAATCTTAATATAAATAGCTATTGGGTAATAAGATAAAATTTTAAAAATATCTATCTGATTTGGCATCACAGACTTCTAAAGCAAAACTTTTTGTCGATATTTAGTCGCTATTTTTGTGGACATTTTTTTTCAGAATTTTGAAATGCTTTTTGTGACGTCATAGCTTTTTCCTAACCTTTATGTGATTGTCATTTTTCACATTCAAACATCTTTGCTGCATTTTGACTTGTGATTCTGTGCATTGTTAAAACAAATTTTGTGTAATATTAATTGTATTTAAAATATATTGTGATGTTTATGTGTATGAATACTTTGCATTTTTTATTTTACCTTATCTTATGATAAAGTGTTTTATTTTTAAAAACAAATTATGTTAAGCGTCACATCACCAACTGTATATATAAGCCCCTACATTTTTAAACAGCTATCCGGATTAGAAAATACTATCTTGGAATTTTTTTTTTGCATGCAATCTCACAATGTATTTCACTAAGTTTCCATCCCCCACCGCCACTTTATTGAATGCTAATAAGATCTTCCACAATTATTAGAGGAACTTCCTTTTCTAAATAAATATAAATATTTGTATTAATTTCATTGCGTAATTAAATTCTATGCATTCTGAAAGTATTCACTAAGGATTATGGCTAAAATAGGACAATTCTATCATTAAAGAATTTTTTCTTGCTTGTTCTTCATTTTTTTAAATATTAGAAAGACAAAAAAACGGTTATTCATCACTGATTCCTTATTTTTTAAGTTTATAATAATCTAACCCTAAAAATTCGAAGGTTCAAAAATTCTGAAAAAAAGAGTATTAAAACTGACATTCTATGTATTTAAATTAAAATATTACAAAATACTAATTTCAAATAAATAAATAAAGTAATTGTATTTATTAAAATTTTTAAAAATTTGCATTCTCTTACTAGCTGCATTTCTCTTACAAGTGTTTTTATATCAGGTGTGATATTTGATTCTGATTCTGCGCTTTCCAGACTGTTTCTGCATTTATTTTTAAGATAAATAAAGAAAATTCTTAGCATTAAATGAGAGACCTTCAAGGACCTCCTACAAAAGCTCTGAAGGCATTCGGGTATTAGCGGCCACAGTTTAAGAACCGCTACTTTAAGTACACTATTGGTCAGCAAAATTTCTAAACCAGGAAAAAATGTAGAAAACAAAATGATATTTATTCGACAAATATATTATACTGGAAATAACAAGTGATTAAAATTCAAGAAATTTGGATGTATAGATCCTGAAAAATCAGTAACCAGAACGACCACCTAAGGCAGTAATAACAGCACTTATACATCTGAACATTGAGTTAAACAGAGATTGAATGGCATGTTCAGATACAGATGTCCCTGCAACTTCAACACGGTGCCACAACTCATCAACCGTTGTGACTGGCGTATGGTGACGAGGCAGTCACTCGGCAACCATGGACTAGACGATTTGTATTGGCGAGAGATCTGGTGGACGCGCAGGCCAGGGCAACAGCCGAACATTTTCTGTATCAAGGAAGGTCCGTAAAATACAGGCAAATACGGTCGTGCATTATCCTGCTGAAACGCAGTGTTTCGTAGGGTTCGAATAAAGGGTAGAGCTACGGGTTGCAACACATCAGAAATGTAACATGCACTGCTCAATGTTCCGTCAATGCGAACAAGTTACCGAGACATATATCCAATAGCATCCCCTTACTATCACGCCAGGTGATTGGCTAGTATGGCGATGACGAACGCACGCTGCCTCCAAACACGGATACGACCGTCTTGATGTTGTAAACAGAACCTGGATTTATCTGAAAAGATGACGTCTCGCCATTCGTGAGCCCAGGTTCGTCATTGATCACACCACTGAAGACGCTTCTTTCTGTGATGCAGCATTTAGGGTAGCCGCAACCATGGTCTCCGAGCTGAGAGCCCATGCTACTGCAAAAGTCGTCAAACTATTCGTGCAGATACTTGTGTTGTAAACGACTCTAATTCTTGATTCAGGGCTCATTACATGGCTGCACGATCCATTAAGTTCATGTGGGTAACATGCCTGTCTTCTTGGCTGCTAGTGATAGGGGTTCATTGAGATCCAGCACAGCTTTCTGTATTACCGTCCTGAACTCATCGATTCCATATTCTGCTAATAGTCATTGGATCTCGACCGACGCGAGCAGCCATACTGCAATATGATAAACCGAACAATCCCAGTACGTTACAATTCAACATTTATCAAAGTCAGAAATGTGCTGGTACGCATTTCTGCTTCCTACACGAGGCATCACAACAACTTTTCACCAGGAAACAACGTTCAAATGCAATTTGTGTGTGAGAAACATGCTGCGTCGCAAGCGTCGTCGAACTATTCGGGCAGACACTTGTCTTGCAAACGATCCCGATTCTTGACTCAGGGCTCGTGACGTGGCTGCACGATCCATTAAGGCCATACAAGTAACATGCCTGTCTTCTCGGCTGCAAGTGATTGGGGGTCATTGAGATTCAGTACAGCGTTCCGTATTACCGTCCTGAACCCATCGATTATACATTCTGTTAGCAGTCATTGGATCTAAACCGACGCGAGCAGCAATACTGCGATACGATAAACCTTATATATATATATATATATATATATAATCGCGGTACGCTATAATTCGACCTTTATCAAAGTCAGAAACGTGCTGGTCCGTATTTCTTCTTACACGAGGCATCACAACTTTTCATCAGACAACAACGTTCAAATGCAATTAGTGTATGAGAAACCAGCTGAACAATTTCCTCAGTTAAACACATTGTAGGTGTCGTTATCAGTGCTTGCTTTGTCTGAATGCATTGAAAAGCTAATGATTTGCATATCAGAACACCTTCTTCCTGTCGTTTAAATTTTACGTCTGTAGCATGTCACCTTCTTAGTGTTGCAATTTTAATGGCCAGTTGTGTAATTAGCTTTTCTTTTTTTAAATCTATTTGTAAGACATTAGGACAAAATGATGGAAATGATATTATTTCATCAATGTATTCCATTAAACAATTTTTAAATATTTTCCCAGAGTTTATTCATAACTTCAACTTTTCAAACATCATTTCTTATTTGACTGAATATTATAGGTTGAATGTGACATAATGCCCTATTTTTGTTTAGAATCCCAAATTCTTGAACACTATTTTAATCCATTTAATATCTAAATTCTGTATTAGTTTGATACGAACTGTATGAATTGTACTATTTCATGTGTTTGAATGTGTAATGTTTGCCAGAGTGAAGTTTTCCTTTTAGTCGAAAGACCCGTGAAGCCAGCCATCAAGTCCTCCCTTTCCCTTCGCAGCCAACATTCCTCAGGTAAACAATATATGTTTTAATTCAGTATCACAGCTTTAAGGTAGTATAATACACTGTGAAATAGATTCTCTATTTGTGTTGAACTGCTATTGATGTCGATGATTAAATTTAAACGATATGTGTGAGTGTGTCGCATTAAATAATAAATTAAAAATTTCGTTTTATTAAAATTCATCATTAATTTTAAAGCTTTCGTATTCGAATCGCTTAGATTTTTTAATGCGAGAAATAAACTTTTTAACAAATGACTAATCTTTTTATCAAACGAGTAATTGGAATCGCGTGACAAAAGATTTCTTGGAAGTATTTAGATTTTATTATTCAAATTAAATTAATATATTTAAAGAATTAAAAAGAAATGGATTTGCAACTATTTCTGTTATACATTCTAAATAAATTTGAATGCTAAAAAATAGTTGCTCGAACTTTCCGTTACAAGTGTAGTTGAAGTGCGTTTTATTAACATTTTTTAAGTGAAAGTTTAAGTTTAATTGACTATTTAGGCTCAAAAAAAAATTGAATTTTTTTTTCCATATTTTTGTGACTGTTTAAAACCACATATTTACCCGAAAATGGAAATTGAATCAGGGGGAAAAATCGCCATAAAGCCTTACGTAAATTCGATAGTTAATTTGATTCGTTAATCTCTCCACAATTGGATTTATTCATTCCCGCGTGATTACGCGATAAAAGTAAAATTTAGTGACATACATAAACTCAAAAATACTCACTGTAGCTTACCATTCAAAAAATATTTTCAAAAACACTATCCAACTTTTTATTAAAAAAAATTATTTCAATTTCTTAAGAAAAATATTAAAAATAATTCAAGCAGAATATAATTTAGGAATATATAAAATATGTTCTTCTAGTACTGTAGCAGAAATACCATACGTATAATATTACTATTAATGAAATATTACTTCACATATATGTGTTATTCTAGAATTCATTATAGCATTGATCACAACAAAAATATTGACTGCTACTTTTATTTGCTTCAGATGTGGATTCAGTCCCTACTCAGCTACATCCTCCAATGGTTAAAGTTACTTCCGCAGGTTTGTCTTTATCGCTTAATATATTTATTTTTTTAAACTTCAACTAAAATTTGTCGAAATTATTTCATTTAACGTGTTTTTCTTCTTCAGACCGTGAACCCCGCTCCAAGCCTGCCCCACCCCCGAAACCAAGTTCCCTGTCCGAAAGGCAACACTCAGCTTCACCCCCAACCAAAGGTAGTGAGTATTTACTCCTTTCTATCGAAAGATTCAAGATTCTATAATTGCACGAAATTCTTTTTTTCTTTCGCTTGAGGAAAACGAATTTTAGTTAGAAACGAAATTAGTTTACTTTAGGCTAGGAACATCAATAGTAAAAATCCAGAAGAATAACAGACATTTAACTGTAGTAATATAAGATGGTAAAACAATAAAAGAAAAATTCTCGAATGCAATACGGACACAGTAAAATAAAGTAAAGTACTTCACTTTAGGCTGTTTTTGTTTGATAAAAAAGAATAAGTGACCAAAGTTTAAAACTTTTTACATGGTAAAGAACTGTATTTCTCTGGTTTCCAGTATTATTACAAATTGTTGTTAATTTTTATAACACAAACGTCCACCTATAATGCCGCATTTTTTTTAATTTTGAAACATTAAATAAGTATGAAATTCTGCATTTTAATATGTAAAGTTAAAAATCTATTTGGCATTAAAGTATAAAATAATATAGAATATATTTTGTCATAAAAAAAGAATACGAGAGTATAAATAGAAATATGAGTAGTATAAATAAAATATAGGGGGATTTATAAAGAAGTATACAGTTGTTTTCGATGCATTATAAATCAAGAACGATGTGATGTATTGAATGTAACTTGTAACAGAATTGTATGGGACTATTTTAGATTTTATAAGTGATAGTCACAGCTGTTCTCTAAGCATAAACCCTTAGTCACTCGACACACCTCGAGTCGGTAATCCCTTTCCACCCAAACGTGTGTTTAGGTATCAACTTCATCGATAGAGGCTGTGATACGCTGTCTGAGCTTCGTCCAGGACTTTTGCACAAACAGCCCCTAGTTTTAAATTTTTTATACCATTGTTAGATAAATTTTCTAGTTGTAGGTTCTTTTCCGAATTGTGATAAAAAATGCCGTTACATAGAAGTTGTAGATTCCATTTTGCTAATTTCAAGAACACAAAAAGCCTCTTCCACTGTAGATACCGCCAATTGGATTAATAAGTCACATGATATGCCCACTATTGCTTCACCACTTCTGTTAGGGTTAGGCACAAACTTTAAAAGTGCATCTACCTTACGATTTGCTGAGGTGGTACCTGTCTTTGACTATTACTATTTTACAGCATCTGGAAATGGTATACTTCATGAATCCCCATGTCTAACTCATCATGCTACTGAAATCAAATAATTATATTGAAATCCGAACAGTGTTCTACCTAACAGAATGTTTGAAATGATATAAAAGTACTGTTCCTCACCATTAAAACATTCATCTATCAATTATTCTGAATTCATAAATGTACTAATAGTCCTATGGAATTTTTACTTTCCTTCTCAAATACAGACTATTGTATTGATTGTAATGCAATGAAGTCAAAAAAAAAAAAAACAATACAGATTTGTCTGTATTTGCAATTTTTACAAATGCTTTTAAGAATCTGGAAATCATCAAAAAGAAATCCATTAAAATGGATATAAGCATATTTTCGAGGGAATTTCCTAAAATTCTAATAGTTTTTTATTCTTTCGAAAGCACTTTATTGCATCCAAATAAACACAATGATTTAGATTTGAAAAATAAATAAAAATTCTGTAGGATTAACATTATATTCGCGTATTCAAAAGGGCTGGCCGAAGAGAACCTTAAGCGGAGACAGTTATAAGCAATTAATTCAACATTGATTTTGACTTCTGACAGCGCTGGCAATTAAGTATGAACGCGTCAAATTCGACAGCTATGTTGCCGACTCTACAAGTTTTATGTTAAGTACTTATTTTAAAGTGTATTAGAAAGCACTTATAGAAAGTCTTTTCTGAATCACTTAGTTCAAAAAAGAACATGCTTGGATATTTCATGGATAAGAGAATTTCTGCCATTTCATCTACCGTTAATTTTATTATGTACTTTCCTTTAATTTATTGAAAACAGTTATGGGCTACAAAAGGTAAAAAACTTTGAATTATTCGAATGAGACCTTGGTTATTTTGCGTTTAGATCTAATCATGCACCTTTCTTCGCAGAGTTTCGTGTGAGCGTGGAGATGTACAGTCAGCTGAGGCATCTGAGGAAGCAAACCAAGGATCTGAGGCTGGAGGTACGGAACCTGAGGAGGATTGCTCAGTCACAGGCCATCACGGCTAAAGAAACCGTAAAGGAAACTTGCCTTAAAATCAAGGTCAGTTTTTCTCTATTTTTTTTTATAAGTTGCGATCAAATTCCTATTAATTTGAGCATAGTCACTTTTTATAAAGATGTACTAATTTAACTATATACCGCTGGATATTCTAAACTCTTCCGAATACAAACTTTTCAATGATTTTCTATTTTCATTTTTAAAACTCAGACTGTTGATCACGACGTAACAGAATTTGTTACGGATATGTGTCTCGATATAACCAAGTTTAGATACACCAACTCTTTAAGAAATGGCATAGTTTTCAAAGGAAATATATTTTTTCAGATAGTGTTAAATGTGTGGAAAGAAGCATGTTTGCTGATAATTGTTTTATGGATTCTAAGACTTTCTTGAAGATAATCTATTGTATCGAAAATATATGGAAATTTTAATAACTCACTCCATCTTTCAGAAACTGTTCTCTGAAGCTCATATCATTTTTAAGCCAAAACAAATGGGAAGGAATAGCATCAAACCACATACAACTATGGAATTGGTGGACAATTCTTAGGAAATTAATACTGTGTCTTGATGTGTGCGTTAGTTGAAATCTTTTTTAACATGGTGAACCACATGTAGACATGAATTAATACTAATGGTGAAATATTCCATCATTTGTTATTTCATTATGTTTATAGTAAACCAAAATATCCGTAGCAGATTAAATTATTTTGTGCATACGAAAGTTATAGCTGTTTTTATATGGATAAACGCAGTGCCCATTTAAGCTCATTTCGTGTCTTGGGCACAGAAGATCTGCAGCTCCCCTTGGCACTGGAGAATCTAAATTTATAACCAAAAAATCTTGTTATGTCCAGCTTGTCCGGGCCCTTCTGGGACCTTCGGGTGTTGGACTCCTGGGCTTCCACCCTAAGCGCCCAATGGATAAACCGGGACTGGATGAACGAATAAACACAGCGTTTAGTGAGTGATTGTGTAGTGTTTAATTAGATATTTAAAAGGATTTTTAATAAAATTATCTTTGGATATCTATTGCCTATCAGGATAGGAATGAATTAAATGACTGGTAAAAAAAGAACCATGATAGCTTTGATGGTAAATGAAAAATTGCGTTCTCAAGACTAAATTAGATCATGCATTCCGATATGTAATCGTGGGGTATGCTGCACGCATGCTTTAAGTCAGACCGAAAGGTATCAACAGAATCGTTGTCTTTTAGTCATGGCTCATAATGATAACATCCAGTCTCTCACAATCCGTCATGTAATTTTAGTGACATTGATTTAGGAAAGCAAAAAGGATTATCAAGTTATTGATTACTAAGTGGAGTAGTTATTAATAATGAACATTTCAGAAAGCAATATTCAAAGTTTATTTGACTCATTAATGTTCGATTTGATTGTATTTTTCAATTTTTCGCGCACCTTAGAGTAAAACGTTATATTTGTTCGTATACTGATGCAGTAATTTTTGCATTCATGAGTAAAAGTACTTCTTGTCTCTCAGACCATGCTGGCGGCTGCACAAATGGGGGAAGAGCACGTTTGTGCTGAGAGACTGAAGGTGTCTAGGGAAGAAGAGTTGTATCGGCAAGATGTCAATCATTTAGAAAGAGATCTCTTGTAAGTATCGCTTACGAAAAAGCATTCTTTCAAAAAATATCTTGGAAGTTATGAATAAAAATGACTTTTCTAAAAATTCAAAGTATATATTTTAAGATAAATTAGTTGTCCTAACTTGTGAGTTTAATTACATATTAAACGCTCTTACCCTGAATTTTGATGTTTTAATTTTAAAATAACGAAAATTTGTTACTTTTATAAATAAAGTCGTGAAACTGACTTTTGTGTTACTACAAAACCAGTAATAAAGTGTGGGCTGTTTTGCCTACAGTCCTTGCAGATTATTAGCTGAAAACTAGTCATTAAAAATGTATCAGAAAAATCCTCTTTCATTTGTATTGAAGATTTACCCAAAATGGCTGTATTTGTTCTCTGAACTTGATTAAAATGTGATACAATATTTCTGTAGAAGAAAATTCAACATTTTTCTCCATTTTGAATTGATCCTCTAAAAATTTTCATTAGCGCATTAAATAGATGAAGCTTGATGAAGACGTGTCTTTCCATTCTAAGATCTTTTTTTGCCGACAGGGAACTTGAAAGCCAAGTGGAAGAATTGAGGGGAAGCGTAATCAATCGAAAGTGCCGCGTGAATCTGGGCGATGTCGAAGGTATGGCGCTTGTCCTCAGCAGAGCAAGCAAGGCAGTCGCCGAGCTCAAAGGTATATATATTGTTTTTTATTTATGTACTATTACTATTATCACGATTATTATAAGTGACTTAAGCTACGTTTTTCGTGTGACCTTGGACTCGATGGCTTCTGTTGCACCAAAGCATGCAACTGAACTGGGCACTGGAAATACCTCAATTGGAATGAGATTGAGAATGTCAGAGGAAGAGGATATTTATTAGCTTCTAGACCAGCGATACTCAACCTGCG
>BMAV01022769.1:100086-171651 GCA_019973955.1 Trichonephila inaurata madagascariensis
TGTGTGTACTACTGGTCTGTGTTGTTAAATGTATGATGCAAAATATTTTTTATTATAATCACTGTACTGTGCCGGCCAAATCATAGTCCTAATTCCATAAATTCTTCATTGACTGGATTTGACTATTGTGGGAACAGCAGACTCAGTTACCGGAAGACCGGGCTATACTGTACTAACTGAACTGGATCAATGGCCATTTGATTCGTGAAACTGAGTTTTACTTTCCCCTAATGTCTTTCAAACGAAAAATATCCGATGAAAATAGGTTGTTTCAAGACGAGTGGGAAATTGACTATTTTGTAGAGATAAATAAGCATGGGTCAGCAACTTGTTTGATTTTTGTGGTAGTATTATACTTAAGCTGTAAAATGACGAGCAATATTGTATTTCTTAACACAAATCGTCCATTGATACTTTTCCTTGGAGATCTCTTTCAAGAAGCAATGAATTGGATTTCTTAAAAAATTATTTACAACTGCAACAAAATATTCTGTCTATGTTAAAGTCACAAATTCAAAGGCAACGAAAGATATCCTATGAAGTTTGTTACATTATTGGTAAATAAATGAAACAATTTACTGATGCAGAAATTGTGAAAGTGTTTTTTATTGATTCTGAGGTATTGTTTGATAAATTTAGCAACCTATAAACTTAAAATTCTAGGTCACTGCACTGGCACCATAACGCATCTAATATTGGCAGTATTTCTTTTTTATTAGAAGCATTATTTTGAGAAATGCATTGTTGTTTCATCTCTAAGTAAAATATACTTAAAACTTTCATTTATACACAGATATTCTTTTGATTCAAGAAATTACGAGACTCAACTTATGCTCTTCAACTGCATCTGTTACAGCTAATTTTAGCCTTCTTATTGAGAAACACTTTTTAGAACATTATCCCCAGATGCAGCTATGCACACTTTCATTATAATTTTCAGTTTGCCAGTTAGGTATCTATCGAGTGTAGAATGTTGGTACATAGGTATAATGTTTTCAATAACTCGCTGCAACAAATAAGTTTTCTTGAAATTATGCGATCCTGGTTTCCCTTTTAGCTGTTATTCTTTTATGCATGCCAGAATGATTTCCCTTCTACGAGGGCTGTTCAATAAGTAATAAGACTAAAATGATATTTAAAAAAATACCTTTAATCGACATCATTTACATGGTCTTTTTCAAAATAACAAAAAGTGTGAGAAAAAGTTGTGAGAGCTTCATCAAAATTGCCTCCGCAGCCTTTACACATGCTTTGTTGCTTGCAAAACGTCTGCCTCGTAATGGATTCTTAAGTTGAGGAAACAGCCAGAACTCGCATGGTGTTTTATCAAGACTGTATGGAGGGTGCGGTAAAATCTCTACGTTGTTTTGCTGCGACACATCCAGTACGTAAAGAGCAATATGTGGTCAGGCATTGTCATGGTGCAATAGAACTAATTTGATAACGGGGTTAATGGCGCCAAGTGCTGCTTAGCGTGATATGGATCACGCCAAGCAGCGCTTCTTGTTGCGGGAATGAAATCCAATATGGCGGCCTAGCGGTAATTTAATGATACACAATAATTTAAAAGAATTGTTTTTAAATACATTGAAATGTATTTCAAATAAAGGATATAGGAAGAGATTGAGAATAACCTAGATCAATCAATCAATAATGAATAATATTATGTAATAAAAAGTAACATGTACTAATAATAATATTATAAGCATTATATTATAATCTTATAATATTTTATCGTAAGTATATATAATATTCATATAGTACGATTTTATAACGGTTATTAGAAATATTAATCATATAATATAATTAAATAGTAAGTATTAAAAAGAATAAGCGTCGAATTGTAAAAAAATAAAAATAATGCGTAAGAGAACTCGTAATGTATAACTATAAATAAACAACATAAGAATAGCTATAAATAAACAACATAAGAATAGCTATAAATAAACAACATTAATTATAAATAAATAACAAAATAAAAGTAATAATATTTATAAATAAATGCTAAAAGAAACAATTATAAAATAACGAACTATGTGTAATAAGGATTATTACACATAGTAATAATTGCATTTTTTTTCATTAAGAATAAAATAATTACATAATGTATGTTAAAATTAATTTAGAATATCAATTACAAAGTAGTGAAAGCTTGCATTATGAAACTTGCAATGCGAGTTCCTTCAACGAATTTCATCGAACAAAGAACGCAAAAAAAAACGTTTTTAAAACGAAAATAAACGATTTATAGCGATAATTAAAAGCACAACACTTATTCTTTTAAGAAAATAATATTCTAGTACTCACTCGTTTTAGAAATATCTATATTCCAAAATAGCCCAGAATTATACAGAAGACGCAAACAATAGAAAAATTACACTGAAAATGGTTAAATTTTTAAAAGAAGTCGTCTGAAATTAAAGGGTTACAGCGGAAAAAATGAATAAAAGTTATTTCTAATATACGTTATCCCCATGGCAACGACATCGACAGACGATAAAAATATTAAGGTAACCATATTGTAATATTATCGCCCCTCTTGGCGAACATAAACAACCGCTTGGCGCTACTACCCCCGATATCAAATTAGTACCAGGTTAGCACCAATCAAAGGTAGAATTATTGGCATTTTAGAGAATGGACGATCACCGTGTGTGGCAGGAGTGCCTAGTGTAGTAAATGTGTGCCTCTATTATAGTAATAATATTCTCTAGTATAGTAATAGCACAAAAATAATATTTATAGTGATACTCAAATACACGATAAAAGGTACGTGAATTACTCTTAATATCGAATCCTTCATTCATTTGTCATAAAATCTGTTTCATATCCTTATAACTTTAGCTTAATCTTTATAACTTTAAATCCTTGTTTCGAATCTTTACCAAGAATAGTAATCATATTTCTTGATTCAAATGTGTAAAATGCATAACTTTGTACTGCAGCTCGGTTCCCTGCCTTGCAAGAAAGTTTGAAGACTATCATGGCTGTAGAAATGGAAGTAGTAGTTAGGGAAGAAAAGTAAGTATTGTTTGTCTTAACTTTTTTTTTTATAAAATATTTTTTTAGAATTACTGATTCATATATAAAAAAACTTACTTTGAACTTCCATTGAGAATATTTCCTTTTTTTAACCCGTGAGAATTTAAACAAATAGTATGCACGGGAAGTCTTGTGTGAGTGAGTGAATAATAGCGTCGCACTGTTCAGCTATACGAGGGCTTTTGGCGACGGACCTTGTCATTTTGAACCATGGTCAAGTGACGAGGATGACACCTTGAGCTGGCACCTCCCTCTCCTAACTACCCCACTACACCAACGAGAAGACGTTTGAGCTCTCGACAGATTTATCGTGCATCGCTCTTATACACGGTGGGTCTATAGTGGTACTGGGCTCGAACTCGTGACATACCAGCCACGATCCGATATCCTGACCACTTGGCTCCGGCGGCCACAACGGGCAGTCTTGCAGTTGCGGAATTCCAATAACTTTATAACATCTACCCCAACTTCAACAGAAATTTAAAATTTGCGTGGTTCTGTTAGAGTTACATAATAAGAAAATTGAGTATTAAAAAGTTAAAACAAGAATTAAGAGTCAGACTTTTGCACCTCGAGAGACCAGAGTAAGCAGTTGGATAAAGAAAGCCGAGTGCTGGTGTTCTGAATGGTTGCGCGATTAAAAATGGATCTCGCTCAAACGAAAAATATTTCTTCTATTTGCTTAACCATTCGGATTCTATAATTGAAAAAAAAACTTAGCTTCATATTGCTTTATGCGCGTTGATGTTTATTACAAAATATCCGTATTTTTCAACAATTTATTACATTTTATCTTAGAGAATTCAAATTACTTGCATCATTCAGTTCCATTTAAAAAAACTTCACTTTGGTACTGAATTTTCTCTAAAATGAGAAGAACTTTATTACTGTAACGCGATTTTAAGAACTATTTAACTTTATGTACCTCATTTAAAGTTAAGGAATAGGAAACTCTCTCTTTATTTAAATGAAGTTTAACTGGCTTTTTTCAGGGTACTAAAAAGAATAACGTGATGCATTTTATTTGTTTTAATTATTTTTAAATTAGGAGGGCATATTAAAAGTAAACACTGAAGCGAATTTTTACTAAGTTATTTTAAAATGAGAAACACAACTCTGAGGCATACAACAATTTAAGGTTGATTCATAATATCTATAATACGTAATTAATGGAGAATAGTTATAAATTATAATACACTTAATTTCTGTAATAACATAAAATTCTACTGAGTAATAGTTATTTCTTGAGTACATATATATATTCATGATAGACTTATTCAAAATATTTTTCTTATAACTATAGATTCCTGAAAGATGAACCTGAAAGGTTAGAAAATGCTCTACGGAGATGCAAGAAATTAACAGGAACGTTAGTCACACTTAAAAGGTAAGGTTGTACTCCTACTTCACTTCAGTGTTTTAGTAACTTTCATTATTCAGTAAAGAAAATGAACGAAATAAAACGAATAATATTTAAACATTATGGGTAGGAATAATGCATAATCGATGTATTTTTATATGTATATAATATTACTTTCTTACTTAACCTAAAACGCTATTACACTAAACTTTTAAATAAAAAACTAAAAAATACACATTTTTAAAAATTAAAATGCCCTATAATACAGGGTACACTTTCTTTTACATTTATATGGTATTTACAATTCGAATAATTATTTTTAAATAAAATGTTTATCAATATTAATTATAAATTAAGGATTTCTTTACACAAACGTACAAACACTATGTACATTTTATCAATCAAATGAATGTTATAAATTTAAAATTTTAAATAATAAAATTATGTGCGTGATTTTTTTCCTTAGTCATCTATCTGCAAAATATTATTCCCAAATATGAAATTGCTGAAATCAGTCATCACTAACAGATTACAGAAAAGCATAACTGTTTGTTTTGTAATATAGAAAACATTTTTAAAGTGTAGAATTCCTTTAATTCTATAAAAATTGAATAAACCTTATGTCTAGTTTGTTTCTTATATGGCTATTTGTGCTTTTCAACATTCCTAGTGACCTTACAGCAAATTTTTTTTGCCTAGAACTTAATGCACTTCGATTTTTCAATTTTTTTTCTCTAAAAAAATTGCAATTGCACGGCATTATTTTTAGGGTTACATAGCTTGGACGTATAGTTCATGATAAAACTCTTTAAAGAGAGGGCTATTAAAATATAATTTATAAGTTATATAATAGAGTTAAAAAATGCGTTCATACTTGTTTAAATAAATAGCTATTATTTTAAAGTTTGTAGCACAGATTTGAAACGTTTCTGAATTTATTTGCTTAGTAAAATCTTGAATAAGATTAATAAAGTTTATTATGAGAACTTGTTTTTATGTTTCTCATTTTGCATCTAATGTAACTTAAATTCGTTGTCTGGTCACTGCATGGGTGTTGTCAATTTCCTTTCATTCTGCTGCTTTCGTTGTTCGTATTTTTTCCCCTCTCATTGTTGTCGTTTCCCTTACCCCATATTGAATACATTTATTACAATAAAATTATGATCTCCAGTTTTAGGTTATTTATTTTTTAATTTAAGCAGTGTTTTTTCTTTTCCGCTTTGTATCATTACTTTTTATCCCCAGTTATGTGAAGTACAAGATATTATTTTTCATATTTTGTGCCTTTTTGAAATATTTTTGGAAGTTTTTGTATTTTTGTCTATATTAAAATGTTTTATTCATATTTTTGGTGCAGATTTATTGACGCACAGGCTACGTAGTTTATTGGCATACTATTTAAGATTTTTGTTGCGTAGTACTTTCAATAATTAAATCGTAAAATATTGAGAATAATTGGTGGGTGAAATTTTATTTTTGTACTCCGCAGATGTTTGATTTACTTAAAAATATTTCGGAAAAGTATAATATTAAGATTTATGAAGTCAACTATATTCCCTCAAAATATTTTTTATTGGGTTACATAATTTTTAGATGTGATAGAAACACATATTCCTATCTCATGGATGACAAAAATACCAAGAATAATTCGTTTTGAGGATATGTGTGTTAAATGTAATTTTTACCTGTAATGTAAAATATCAAATGCTTTAAATCTCATAAATATGTAAATAACTCGCTTGATATAACGTTCCTTATTCAAGCATTAGAATGTAATACAACTTTTTTTCTTTAAAAAAATTGATAGCAGTCTTACCTTTCAATATAATAATGTAATTTTATATTTTGAAAAAATTTTAATTTTGTGCTGAAATCAAAAATACTGTTGGCGAAATGAATATATTTATTAATTCAATATGTTTGGTACTATATCTAAATAGATTACTTATTCAAAATCTTCAAAGTAGTGGTATATGCAAATATTACTCTTGAAACACTGAACTTGAAAATTTACTTTACAACTGTCATTACCTGTATAACTAACTATTTTCAATGAATTTCTTTGCCTTTTTACCTATCATTTTTTGTAGTTGTACTTTTTTAAAAACATTTAAATGTTGAATCATCTGATGTGAAAAAAACACCCAATTATAGATTCTTTTTCATTTCTTTTAACTGAAATTGTGTCAATGGAGAAACAGTGGCGTAACACAGGACATTTTTTTATAATCAGTATGATAATGAAATAAATGAAGAATGCATTAAAAAATGAAGCAGTAATGAAACATGCTATCTATTTCAAAATAAATTACTAAAGATTTCTAATTTCAGAGATTACCCTCATATTTAACATTGCTAATTTTCAAATTTAATTTTAATAGCTTACTTATTTCTGATTTGTGATTTTCTTCATGGTAATTTTCAATTACTTAAGCAATCAGGTGTGAAAATTTTTCTCACTGAGAAGTGACTGTGGTTTTTATATAAGCATATATAAGTTTTTCCGGCAAATAAATTACTGTGTTTAAAAAATGGCGAATAACAGTGATTCCCATCAAAGTTCTAATAAAAGAAATTGAGATTAAAGTAAGATCATAAATTATCTGAACTAATTCCCAAACTGCCTAGAAACACAATAAAATAGGTTCATTTGATGCGTGATTCCATACAGCCCATAATTCTTGCTGTTATTTAATGTTATCCAGTTTCTACTAACATTAACAGCGTAACAAATTAAAATTTTTAGATGCTTCTATATCTCTTGCATTAAAGAAACGAATAGCAGCGCGTATTTGGCAATCGGCGAGATTTTCTATTGGCTGAGGCATTTTAAACTCGCTTAAGGAAATATCATTTGTACCGAACTCTCCCACAATGGCATTTGAGGCTAAGCAATAAATGAAGGCACTTGATAGGCCACAGTATGTACTTTCAAGTCTCATTTATCCAAATCTGAGCTTTAAATGTATTATAGGTGTGTTTGACAATTTATAAACATTGAATTATGAAACTCATTTCATAATATAGTATTACCATTCAGACTTATTTTTAATATTGACAAATTAACATATAGATTACATCAATCAAAATATTTTGTAAGATACAATTTCTTTATACTATTTTTTTTAAAAAAAAATATTTTTGAAACTTAATTCTTCAGAATGTTGTGTTCAGCACGTTCTTGTCCCATCCTACTCAAATGCATAAAACCTCTTAAACGCTAAATAAATTTTTAATAAATGACAAATTAATGTTTTACCTTGATCATCATCCTTTACTCATGTGATTCCTGTTCATTTGATGCCTAACTCACTAGGAAAATGCTTAAAAATAAATGTAAATTGTCATAATTAATGTGATTCATTGTAGGAATTAAAGTGTGTGAAATGATCATAATGATAAATCATTTTATTTTCTCCTTTTGTATTCATGTTTGTATGGAGACTTTGATCGGCATTTATAATTGGAGTTTCACTTTTTTCAAATATTTTTTGTTTGGCACAGTTTAGTCGAAAACGGCTCTTGGATTAATAAACCATACACTTAACCATTCACTCAAATGTTTTTAGAAATTTTCACCAGATTTCTACAGCTTCTTAATTAACTGCATACTGAAAATATTATAAAATATTTAAAATCAAAGAAAAAATGTATTTAAAGTTTTTCTTTAAAAAAAAATTACTTTAAATCTTTTTCCAAGTAATTTTTAAGTTATTTATGCCCTCAGATCAACGAATTTTTTAAAACAAGAATGTAATCTCAGAGAATTATTGTAATCTATGAATTCTACT
The DNA here is from genome assembly GCA_019973955.1 of Trichonephila inaurata madagascariensis. Lineage (NCBI taxonomy): Eukaryota > Metazoa > Arthropoda > Arachnida > Araneae > Nephilidae > Trichonephila > Trichonephila inaurata. The sequence goes on from BMAV01022769.1 coordinate 108,280, forward strand.
TATCTGTAGAATAATGCTCCTTCGGTAAAAAGATGGGTGTTGTTTTTTAATCACGACTAAAAAAAATAACGAATTTGATTGGAATCACTATATGACGAGAATCACAAATCAGTCCCTAGTCCGTGATTATGCCACTGTCCTGAGTGAATGTGTGCCTCTGAGTCATATCGAAAATGGTCCTTACAGACTGGCCTCTGTGCAAGAACAGCGGCACACCGTAGGACACCACCTGCCCGAGAAGTCGCATTCCGCCGACGGACCCCATTCCGACGGAGAAATGCATTCCACAAAAGTTAGTATCCACCTCCAAAAATCCTTCATCTTCTCTATTTTTTCTTTATTTTATTACTTCCCTGTCTTTTCTCTCTATCTCATCTGCCTTTTTGTTTAAATCTATTCAAACATAAACCTTCATTTGCGCTTGGATCCAAGTTTACGTTTCCTACTCCGATGATTTACTTATTTATCAACAGACGGCAGTCCGTAAGATCATCACGTGATACAGGGTAAATAAAGTGATGCCTGATAGAATTCATTTCGGATGATAATAGATTGATCCCCCCCCCTTTCTATTAGTTACTATTGTGATCCGAAATCATCATGATTAGAAATTAAAACCTGTGATAGAAAATTGTTTTGTACTTAAACAAAATAGTATTGTCCTTTGTTTTGGAGAACATTAATAATATGTTTCCTGGTCAAATTATTCAACCGTATAAAGAGAACTAAAACATATGAAGTTAATTTATCCTTGGATATTTAAACAGAGAAAAAAGATGAATTCAAAATAAAAGAAATCACATTTTATAGAAAGAGGATAATAAAAATATAAATTAAACATTGCCTATTCTTTAATCCACATTCTGTATCAGAATATTTAAAACATCTTTTGAAATATTATGTATCTACTATATGAACAATAGGGAAAATTTAGTCAATCATGCCATTCAAGTGCTTAGCATCAACTAACTTATTTAAAAATCCGTAATTATACGCCTTTATTTTGATGGCATATCAAACTAAGTTATTTATATCCATGAAGCATACATACAGATTTTTAAGATTTGTATGTCTTCGCTTATATCAACTTCAATATTTATAAAAATTCTTAAAATAGTGTAAAATAAAAGATAATACTTTTTTTTTCTTTCAGCATTGTATAACAGTGAATAGTTTAAATTGATTCTAACCATAGAAATTTCTAGATTAAAAATTATTAGTTTTAGTGAATAAAACTGTTTATTTTTTATACATACTTAAGTAAAACCTCCACAATAAGTTATGAATTTTCAAAACTTTAAATTGTTACTATGAAAAAGTCCGAAAAAAATCATGATTCATAAGTATCATTTTACAAATATTTTCTCGCTTAAATAATAATAATAATTAGGCATTTTGCGAACTCTAGTTATCCAGCATAGAAAAGTAATTTTTACAAGATAGATATAAAGTTAGTATTTGAAACGAAAGTGCTAAATTTCCCTCCAACTGTCTAGAGAACTCTCTCTGAATAAGAGGATGTAGATCACTGCTAATTTTACTCACTGTTAACCGACATAGCTATGTTATACGCTCTCAATTATTGGTTATTAAAAACATTTTCGACTGAGAAGAATATGTTTAGATTATCTGTGTCTGTTAGCAAGTATAGATCACGTTTGAAGGTACATTATATAATGAACCTATATATATAAAAAAAAAATTTTAAATCTGTTTTTCCAACAGTTATATTAATTTTACCTTGGTTAAACAAAAAATCTACTTGTTATAGGATATTTAAAGTAGTTTTTAGAAGTTTTCATAAGCATTTTAGATCTCTTAAACTGATTCATTTTAATTATCCCTATTTGGGCTTAGTTAACGAAATACCTCAAACCTTGCCAGGCTTAAATTTTTTTAATGTTGATTATTTTTTTGAAACAAATATAATCAATTTTTACTTTTTCAAGTTTAAAATAAATAAAAAGATTAACTTAATTTAGTCCAAAATAATTGAATTATTTCAATATTTTTTATCTGTGGTATTAAGTTATATTTGTTTAGTTTTCTATCAAACTATATTATTCATAAGGATCCAGACGCAAATGAAAAAAACGCTCTCATGCAGGACCGTATTATTACTTTTTCCCCTCCCTCTCCTTCAGTACTTTATGTACTAGGAATTTACTATGGAAAAATAAAATAACAGTAATCATTAACCCCTATCTTTTAGTCCGGTTAACAGTGTTATAATACGTTCCTGTACTGTAGACGTTTCTTATTTGAGCACTTTACGAAGGGTTCTTTATTTCAATTTAAATAATCACATACTGTCCCTGTAAAGCACGGGCTCTTCCTCACTCGTTCTTTCGATAAGATAAGTTTTATTTTTATATGAAATGATGTTTTATTACTATATTTCTATATCAGAACAGTGAAGAAGAGCTTTTTCATTGTATTCACTTAGCACATGTGAAATATGAGCTTCCTCATTCAACATCTTTCATTCACTGATTTGTTTTTTCTCTCATCCTTTTTTTTTAATCCTAGATTAACAGATCCATTCCACTAACTTCAACATCCTCTCCCTTGACCTTACAGCATGTTTTTTTGACTCATTGCGTTATTTGACCAACCTGTTTCTCCATCTCTGAAATGCTCAATTGTACCTCCTTTCCCCTAGCAATACAACTGTCAGAGTGAATATCAGCCTCGGTGTACATTTTGTATCCCTGCAAAAGGTTGCTGGTTGTTTAGCTTCTTTGTAACATAAATAAAAACACCGCCGAACCTTAGATTGTATTTGATATCTGAAGGTCTTTGCACCATACGAATCGTTTTAAGATTATCGATTATGTAAACAGATATTGCCTATATTTAAGGGGATATATTTCATTAGTACTTTTATTTTCTAAAACTTATGAGTATCTTATATCAACGCGCGGCTTATAAGATTTAGCTGCTGTAATTTACCTTTCAAACTCTGAATAATTATTTAACTTTCAATCCCTTTTGATTTCTGTTCAAGTAAATTCAAAAATTAAACACAGTGTGTAATCAAATATTATTTCATGAAAAGTATATATGTATTCTCTCACGTGCGCTTCTATTGTATAAAAAACACTATATTGGTTTTCTTATATGTTTTGCATCTTAATTAGTAAAAAAGATAAAACTTTTGAAAAAACTTTTTTGGTGGAAAAAGAATAAGAATTTTTCTAAAATCTTTGATGGGTTTCTTTTCCTCGTAAATTCCCCGAAATCAGTTGAATTTATCTCAATTTGAATAGTCAAATGTAATTTTACAGAAAATTAAGGTTAATTTATTGTTTATTAAAAATTTCAATGTGAAATACATGTAATTAAATAACTGAGAATAACTGAAAATAGACCAATTTTTAATGTTATCTAAACAAAATCTTGAACGTGATTTTATTATTTTTTTAAATTACATCAAACATTCATTATGAATCTAAGTTACTTTTAAAAAGAATAACTTAATGTTATTAATGTAAAAGAACAATTATACTTTTAACAAATTTTACAACATCTAGTATTAACATAGTTTATTTTGGCTATATGAAACATTTTAAGTTTTATTTAGTAAAACTAAAACGGTATTCGAAATTTTAATTAATTAAAAGCTGACTGAACAATAATAACTAATATAACTATTAAAATGTAACTGTAATGAAATTAAAAATGGTGCAAAGATCTTTTATAAGTTTGTAACTATGTATCATGAAACTCTGTAGTGGAATTATATCGAGCAAAAGTGTGGTTTATGCCCTTAGAAAGGTGCTGATGTAGACCGTCTATTCCAGATCGACTTACTCATTACTTTTTTTGCAGCTTTTATTTTTGTTTCATTTTTAGTGAATTAGTGTATTTAATTATGTGTATTTTGTCGGAGAAATTCATTGTCTTAAATAGCATGCAACTATATTAGCTTTATGGCATGTGTATAATGTAAATAAATGACTTGCCTCGTAAGATGAATATTACCAACATTTTCTGTAATATTTCGCAACCGAAATAACTTCATTCTAGAATTGTCTTAAAACTTCGAGAGAAAAAGTTATGTTTGACTATTATTTTCAGTCAAATTTAATTTCAACTTAGAAAAACACAAAAACATATTTCCTAGTTTATCTTCGAATCAATTTTTGTAAATTTTGTTATTTGTAAGTATGACACATTTTTTTACTGTTTATGTGTATTCGATTTACATAAACATCACTTAAACAAAAATCGATCACAAATTTTAATACAATTTTTATCAGTTTTAAAAGTAATCTACGACGTAAATTTCTAAGAACTTTATCTTCGGTACATTGTAAATTAGTTGACCGTTAATATAATAAAAACACTGAAAATATAAGATATATAGCAAAATAAAATAGGAAAGTTTCGAAATGTTATTTACTTACAATAAGTTAGATCCTGGAATTTCACGGCCAGTATCAGTCACTAATCCAGTTCGGCGGTGAAATCTGGAAACAGATTTATTCACAAAACCATTCCCGCTTTCCTGTATCTTCCTGACCACACCTGGCCTTATTCCTATTGAACAAACTACAAAAAATTAACTTTTTAAGCGAAGAAAAAAGTTTTTTTGTGACAACAATTTTGCCCGCTTTTAAAAAAATTATTTTTTTTTTTTTAATTTTTTTTTTTTTTGGACAAAGCCATTTTTTGTCTTTTTTGATTGGCTGAAATTGCAGCCAAAACCAATACGTAGTAACTCACTTTTTGCTTTTTTGTTTTTTTCTTCGACTTTTTCAACGCCGTAGTCAAGCCGGCAGGGTTGGAAGCGGAGTTCTAACTTCAAAGAGAAGATAGAGTAATTATATCAACAACTTGATTTTGATTCTTTTCATTTTTTTTCTGCCTTTTTTAAGATTTTTTATTAGGCACTGTTTTTGCATTTTCTTCAAAGCCTTTATTTCACAACCTTGCCAATCGTTTTTCGCTAACTTCCAAATTGCTGGCTATATTTACTAACCGTAACTTGCAGCGATCGAAGAGATTTTGCCTCGGGAAACTTCTCGTATTTTTATTTGAATTAATCCAAAGAAAAATCTTCCCAGCTTATGAAATTACTATTATAGACAAAGTGGCTGAAACTTTCATTAATAATACATAAGTTACAGCAAAAATAGTACAGAAAGGTAACAAATGGCTATTTAATTAATAAACTACGTGAAAATGCTGTATTCTATTCTAAATACAATAGTTTATTACTTTACTTTAAGCAATCGTAACTTAGAGGTACCTAATATTTGTTAAATTCTTTTATAGTAGCAAGAGTTCACAAACTTAGAATAATTTCATTAAGTATTGTTCTAAATGCAGTAAAAATACTTAGTTTTGTAATTAAAAGGAAGGGAAGAGTAAATTTTTTTCGTGTTGGGTAGCTAGAATAGTGAGCATTTTTAATTCTTTTACCTATATTACCATTTTCAGAACTTAACTTGCTTATGAAAAATACGGCAAGTAATTAAAATTAGTTTATCATACGTTTTCTGAAACAATTTAAAATATGAAAAATAAATTTAAAAAATAAATAAATGCTCTAAAAAAACTATTTTGTTGCCATTTTTAAAAGCTTCATAATGAAATGAACGATCGTAAAAATGAAGCTTAAGAAAATACATATGTCCATAAGCCTTAAAGTTATTGCATATTTTTAATTTTTAAAATGATTAAAGTGATCGAAAATTATTATAATTGATAAAATTTAACACGATACCTTATTATTTCATAAAATTTGCAGTTTTTATAAAAAAAAATTAATGTAGCATAGTGTTTAATACGAAACGATATATTACAACGAATCATTATGTAGTCCAAAAGTACGTGTTATTATAATAAAAATATGTACTTTTTAAATCAGAAATGTATATTTTCATCTAACTAAATTTAGAAGTATCCATAATATCTATATAAGCTCAGACAATTTTTATTCCAAGTTACACATAATAAATCGATCTTTAAAGATTCATCTGTAGTCTACTTCCCAGGGGCAAAATCTCAATCGCACTTTGCACTCGCCAAGTAGAAATTGCTGCAGCATGTATTTCTTATGTTCCTTTTTTCACGCGGCTTTTTCCATGCACCTTCTGTTCCGCGATGCACAATTTTAATATTCGGTGGTTTTTCTGATGTACACTTTCTGCAGTTTTTTTCCTTGAAAAATTTTACAGTGCCTAAGAATCATTAATAAATCAACTCTCAAATTTATTAATTAGTTCGTAGCAATTTGCCTTGTAAATTAATTGCAATTAAATAAATTTTCCTGTTTTTCCTCTCAATATTTGGTCTAAAGATATAATTATTTAGAAATATTCATTTAAATTAAATAACGATAGACCGATACAAAAATATTAATTTCTATCTCTATTATATCTATGCATAAGCACCACTAGTTTTTTTATATATTTTAACTCTCAAAGCTCTCTTTTTGATAAATTAAAATTTCTTGAAAATTAGTATAAAAAAACTTTTGAGTGATAATATACAATTTCGTTTGCTTAAAAACAAAATAATGCCAAGAAAAAAATCTCAAAGTTCTGGTTAATTCATTCATTTATAAGAATCAAATAGCTTTATGAAAAGATAAATATATGACAATAATAATAAAATAAGAATCTGCACTATTTTTTTCAAGACAATTGGGGCAATTCAGAAAATATTCTAGTTTCAAGTCTTATAAGAACGAACTTTTGAGATTTTGAAAAAATGACAAAGTGTTCATGAATTAAAATATTTTTTTATCCAGCTAAATCTTTCAAAAGAAATTAATATACTTATTTACTGTCTTTAGAAATGTTACCTACATTTGACTTACATTATTTCTTTAATATTTTATCTCTGTTTGAAAATATAGTATAAAGTTTTATTTTATATACATGAAAAATAAGTAAAACTATTTATGTCATACTTAACGCACAAGATATCTTGATTACCAAAAGAAATCCTATGCATTTTATGTTTGTCCGATTCTTCAATAAAGAAAATTAAAGCATCTTTGTTAAAACTATATCAGAAAAACCACCATATTATAGATAATACACGCCTGAACTTCATTTTTTAAACGCCAACGCATGCACATTCTGTTGTTCTATATTGAATTAGTAGTACTAATGAATCAATTTTTGCCTATATTGAAGTTTTGAAAAAGAACGATTTTTGAGCGGGATTTTTTTACTTTTTTGCCCCATGCAGCATATGGAGAGGTTATTCCACCCTCGGATGGGCTGACCAGGTTGGTTCTCAAAACTCATATTATGGTCCATTCAAGCACTTGAGAAACCACACCCCTTACGTCGATCGTTCTGACGTTCCAACTTATTCTGTACTGAACCCTTTATCACCACCATTTTAAATTAGTGTAGTCATAGTAGAAAAAGCACCCCTTTTTTATTAAGATCCACAACAAATTAATTTCCTCCACAATATTTTTGAGTAAAATTTATGAGTTTGTCCCAACAATCCCTTGTTATTTCCCGCTACCTTATTCTCAATATCCGTTTTAAAACAGCGATTGCCAATCAGTTGGACCTCAAGGATTACAAACTTTTAATTCTGAATCTAGCGAATGAATAACAATATTTTATCAGAAAAGTACTTGTCTTGTAAAATTACAATAAATTTATTGAGATTGATTCGAAATACATTAAAGTAAAATATTTCTTACTGCTTTTTTTAAAGAGAGAAAACAATAAGCCTTTGTCATTTTTACATTATGTGTTTTTAATGTAAAAACGAATCGGAATACAACGAGAATGCTTATATATAACAACGTGTGATCCACGAACCATTGGTTGGTGATCGCTTATTTCATGGTACCATCATATATAAAATGCATGCAATAAGTATATCCATGTTTCTTGTTAATCATGTAATTGTACAGAAGCTATCGTGTGTGTATCGTATTTTTCTATCTAAGATTTCTGAAATGTATTTATAGCAAAGACGAATTTACTTTCTATGTAAGAGTGTGGTTTATTAAGTGCTCTGTGAATTACTTTGTTAAAATTATGTCCCCTAAAATAGATCTTCAACAACCCAATTTCTAATTGTTTAAATTTGTAACCATAGTCCATTTTGATATTGTTAAATAAAATGTATGCTGTAGGGTAAGGTGGTAGATATGTAGTATGTACTATTTTTTTCCTATAAAATACGTATTCATTTGTATCTCATTATTTAGATTTTTCTTGTGTCATCGTACATAGAAATTGTTTAGATAATACATGATAGATGAGCAGAATTTAATGTTGTAAGATTTTAGTAGAAAAGGCAGTCAGAGCTGAAAAATAACCTGATGCACTGATTGAAATTTATTGGCTTTTACTTACCTATTTCGAAATATCGATTGAAAAATCGCACATGATTTTATTCTAAATTTATTTCTTTGCACATTAACAATTATTTTGCGCATGACTAAACTGCAAACTTTGATAACTGCTGTTAATCGGTTGCATTGTATTTTTAATATATTTCCCTTTCAACAATCACGAGTTTAAAAAAAAAATGTGAAAAAGCTTATTGCTGTTTTTCTTACAGTTTTTACCCAGTTAAATTTTCTGCTGGATTAAAAAGTTGCTGCCTATACAAAAATAATCAGTACAGAAGATTTAACGATTTAGTTTAAAACTAAGAAGCATTTGTTTCAGATTAAAATTTTATCGAAAAGTCGAATTATCATCATTTCAGTTTGTAATAACTTCTCGTTAATGAAATTGCAGCTTTATTATCTACGTTTTGAATTCAGAATGAGTAAAAATTAGTTCCAACTCGTTTTCAGAGCTTAATATCTCCAAAATTTGTTTTCGAAATAAGATGAGCTTTGATCTGTTTTTGATCAACTAAATCATTAACAAGAGTAATAGATGTTCAATTAAAATATGTAATAAGGATATTAGAGTTTATTCATCTTTCGAAATCTATTTTTTCATTGTAATTCAAGTTTTATTAATTAAAGCGCCTGTTTCTCACTACATGAACAAATTAGTTTTAGTTGTTTTTACATTAATATTTGAAATTTTTTATCGAAAGAGAAGGATTTTCTCATTATTCTTGTCAAACTGCAGTAACTAAGCATTCAGATTCGAGACTATTCTATTCCAAAGCTTTTGGTAATGCGGACTGCTATACATCAGTTATGTGAACTACTTATCAAAAGAATATCAGAGTCGTCGCGTGAGAACTGCTAGGGAACTCAATAAATACTTACTAAGATGCTAAAATACCTGCTTCGTCATTTGACATTACACATTATAGTACAAAGTATGTTGGAATGCCTCTTTATAGTTCAATCTTAACTGAGCAAACCAAAAATAGCCATCTTATATAGAAGTATTATGTTGCTAGAAACAAAAATTGTCCTAACTTAATTTTACAATCAACGTGGTTATGTTCAAAAATAGATCTGTTCATGCCCAGATGTTCCGATTTTGATTGCTGTTGTAGAACTCTTTCAGTGCATCAGGCTGTTTGGAAAATGTCCTTAAAGTTAACCGCGCGTATGCTTCTTCTTGTCCTTGTACAGCCGCGGGGCAGGATGACGTCCTCCTTGAATCCTTTGCAGAGCCTGAGTCTGGACGGAGGCACTCACACGGTCATTCACGTGCCACCTGCTGACGGACAACAGCATCCCAAGCAGCAAACTGCTCTGGACGCTCTCCTGAGCGAGCTGCAGACTTTCAACCACCCGGCCGAGCCGAAGCAGCAGAGGGACAACATACCGGGTCTTCTGGGACCTCAAAGGCGACTACCTTCTTACCCCAGTGCGGACTCACCGGTCCGCTCTCCCATACATGGCATGCCTCAGGCACGCTCGCCAACAAACATAGACCCAGGTGCCAAGACCCTGCAGGTGACGCCAACCACCAAGAGCTTGTCGCCAACGCCTCAAGAACGGAAGCCTTCTCCCACTTCACAGCTGGCTGTGAAAACCATTGCAGAAGTCCTTACAAAAAAAGTTCCTCCGCCACCGCCGCCAAGAACCACCAGCCGATCGCCAGTCACGTCGCCAACGGAAGTAGCGACGTCCACTGCCGCCAAGGCAGTTCCGTTGCGATCTGCCTTGGCAATGCGCAATATGCCACAGCGTAGCAGCTCAGTGCCAACTCCAAGAGGATCGTCTCATCCCACCTTGAGGCAGACTGCCTCGACCCGGCCCTCCTCTCGAGAACGCCCAGATCCACCCTCTGCACCACCCCCCTCATCATCGGCTGCCTCAAAGGAGGCCATCTTGAGAACATCGGCCCTCAATGACGAGCCACCACCCCGCGATCAACTCTCGAGCAATAGCAGCAGCAGCGAAAGCGTCAATTCACAAGAGGGACTACAAATGGCTTTGCAGGCGGCTAAGGCTGAACAGAAGAAGGTTTCTCAGCAGTTGAGGAATGAGCTCCAAGATGAGGTTAGTATACTTTTTCAAAAAGTACTAAATTGAGAACTACACTTTATAGAAAATCTGTTTTTAGCGCCTCCTATTATTCGCTAATTACAAATTAGGTTTGATGCAACTATAAAAGTTTACAGGATTCTTTCATTAGATTTCAGTTTTCAGATAGTAATCCAAAACTTTTCAAATGTAAGGAAATATAGGTAATCAGAAAGTTGTTTGGGAGAGTAATATACACAAACACTATTTTTCAGCTCTTTTTATTCTCAAAAACGGTACAATATTTTCCTAAAAGTGCATTCCCATTTATTGCATTCGATGCGAGTCGTAAAGTGATAGGTTAGTTTGTTATTATAATTATAAAGAAATTATTTTGTTATATACGAGGAAGTATTTAATTACATACTCACACGTAACTTAATATTTCCATTTAATCTGTATGAGAAATCATGGAGGGATAGCGAATATAACTAATTTCTATGATTCCCCCGTATTCAAATAATTTAACAATTTCTAACAAATACTCATCTCAGATGCTTTCATACTGTCGATGTTGCTTAAATAAGCTGGCTTCTTTTCTCTTAAAAAAAGAAAAATGTTCCATATGCTTCTTTGGATCCTAATTTTTTTTTAATTAACACATACCGAAATAAAATTCTGAATTTCAGAAGTTTGCAGTAATTTCTACATACACCATAAACTTTGATTTTATAAAATAGCTAAATTTACTCTTATTCATTTCATTCAATATTAATTAATGCTGGTAGATTTCATTTTTACGCAAATGAAAACGGATTTGAAAGTCAATTTAAGAAGTAGGGCTACTCAATCATTTTATTAGAGGTTATTTGAAAGAGAAATTTTCTATTACTTGTTACTAAAAGAATAGTTAAACTTTTTGAAATCTATTATAAAAGAAATCAAAATTATAAAGTTATTCTTAGTTAAATATAAAATGTCAAGACGATGTAATAAGCGTAGCTGGTATTGAGAGCTAGAGAATTAGTAGAATAAAAAAAATGTAAAGTACTTCGAAGGAAATGAATCTTACAAGTAACACAAAATACAAACCAATTTAAATCTTAAAGAGACGTTCTTAAATAAAAAAAAATAAATTACGTTTGATAATCGTTACATACCTTAAGATAATTTTTTAATGATTTAGGTTGTTGCTTGGGTATAGAAAGAGTAATTGTTGTCAGCTCCAACTACCATTGCCTCCAACTTTCCACCTTCGGTATTACTCCAAAAATTTTCATACAGTCCTCCAGATGATACCCCGTACTTAGAATAGAGGGCTTGACATGCTCTGTAGGCGACTCCAGATGTTTGTAAGTGAATATTTGGTATATTTATCTTAAAGTGCAAATACGCTGTCCTCCAAAGATTAAGGAACAAACAGTTTTTTTCTCCTGCACTAAAAAATAAGTTAAATGAGCGTAAAATAATTCGATAGAAAAGGAAAAATAATAAAGTTATTATTACAAAAAAACTATCATTCTGTATAGGAATGGATGGTACCTAAACTTTAAAAATGAAATGAATGAAAAAGTTTTATGTATTCAGAATAACTCATTTTTAGAAATTCTTCTCTATTTGTCGAAAACATCTGTTGAAGAAAACAATGAGTGTTTTGCTGAGTTCTTTAAAATACGGACTTTTAAAATGATAATAATTTGAACCAAAAGGTAATTTGTGCTGTTGTCCAAAGACTGGTGTGAACCAGCAGTTCAAATCTTCACTTGATCCATCTTCAAGCAAAAGAAGACACTTTCAACTAAAAGACGGCAACCCTCGGCTTGGTCAACACAACTTATACTACTTTCTACACCCTCTGGGCTACCAATGAGAGAACTTCCTCACCAGAAATGAACCAATGAGAGAGCAGCCTCTCAGCTCTTTCCCACAAGCCCTTAAAGCTACATACATCCTTTGCTAAACGATTGGCTCAAGCAGTCAGAATGCAGCCTTTAACAGCATAACACCATATAGCCAACTCTCCATCTACTATACCAGAAATGGGATTGAAGGCCAAAAGTGGCGCGATTTCCTCTACAGATGTCATCGCATCCTCTGCTTATAGCTGATCATACTCGCAGTAAAATACTTAGAGGAGTAAACGCATAAAATGTTTCCCAAGAAGAAGATTGTATTTGTGTAAGCATTTCCCGAACAGAGCAGTTAAAATGGACAAAATAAGATTTCACATACAGCCCTGGGATACAATACTTCTCAAAGATAAAGAGAAAATACGCTAAAATATGTGGATCAGAAGAGAATAAAGGATTGTGAAACATTTCCGAATGAAATCAGTAATATCATTTTCGTATTATGCTACTGTCGAAATTTAAAAAGGAAATTAATTTACGCACTTTATAATTATTTTATAACACATGCAATCGCCTTTTTATACGATTTGACTCGTTTCAAATATATGAAATAACATATATGTAACATTCTGGAGAAATTATTCGTTGTTAACGCAAAGTAACTTTCGCCTTCACAGGACATGTCTAGTCGACTAGTTGGTGAACAAGATATTTAAATAGGTGTAGGACACATGTACGTTGGAGACATATCGGGAAAAAATATTATTTCCCCTATAATTCCTTTTCAAGATTATTAAATTAGTAGCGGAAAATATTGTAATACATGTGGTTAGTTGAGGCATTTAATCGAAAATGCCGGAAAAGGAGAGAATAATCTTATATTTTTACAAGAGAAGGGAAAAACCCATAAATTAAAATTATACCTTTGGTTTATTTTTTACTCTTTCCTGTCTCCTATTTCATTTTTTCCCTTCATTTAAAATGTACGATATTTTTTTTGAAATTTTAATAAATCGTATGTGATTTATATTTTTACTGTTTTTTCCTATTTTCATTTTGTTTCACATTTCTGCCTTAAAATTTGTTTCTTCCTTATTTTTTGGAGGGCAATTTAAATTACACAGATGATAATGTCCATTTTGTCCCAGCTATGCACATCGATATATTTTTACAAAAACGCTTGAAAATATGAATAATTTTATGAAAAATATTGATCACTTGAACATATTAATTAATGATATTAAATTTAAACCCTTAAATTAAATTTCACTTTATATTTTCACTTTTAACAAACAAACTTGAATGATTAGATTACCTTCATTTCCATATTTTTATTGATAAAAATACGCTATTTTTATATACTTGCTTAATATGTATTTTCAATATCCTAAAAAATCGAGAACATGTCAAGGTCAAAGAGTAGTCCAATTAAAGATTCAATAGACAGTTGTAATAAATTGTCCATTCGGTGATTCAGATTATTCTATAAAAAATATTATTTATTCATACAGTACAAAATTCCTTCCAAAAAAACCCCACGAATTTTATATGCACATTGCATATCTTTCTGTTGCAGCCGTAAAGTCTCACGTTACACGAGTTCTCTAAAATGTACGATAAATGCATAAATTTACCCATTTTCCCTTATAATTTTGGGAGGCAAAAGAGCGAAAAGAATTATATTTACTCTTTATGTTACTTATGTATATAATAACTTTTATACAGGAAAAGAACGTATAAGAAAAAAAAAATCACTTGCTTTCTTACCATAAGCATACCTTATGAACCCGTAAATAATTAATTGCATGAGAAACAACATTGAAGCTGAATATCGATCTGTGTACTTTTTTTGAGGAACTTTATATTTTAATTCAATCAAGTGATGAATAATAGAAAATTGAGAATTTCTACAACTATTTATTGCTCAAACTATCAAATAATGTTTGGTTTTAAAATGTAGCATAATAAAATACATATTCGACTGTTATTGTTGGTGACTCATGTACTTCAATCCAGTTTGCATAACTGCAACGCGCGCGCGCGTATTTCATCATAACCATAAAACTAATCAGTCTAAAGTCACAAAACATACCGTTACCGAAACCTTACCATTTTCTACTAAATAATTTCATATATAGTTTTATAATAAAATACTTAAGAGCTCCATGCATTTAACAACATTTATGTTAATTGTTATATTCATATACTTTGATTAATCAAAGGCGTACACAAGAAGGTGGTTAGACTCCTCATAGAACAAAAATTTTGTATTTTTTACCATTGAGATTACCCCTTATTTGCCATCTTTGATTGTTTATTTTGCACACATAAATGTACATTCCACTCTACCAAATTTTATCGCAAAATTCCTGGAACAGAAAATTTTTAACTTCCTCCTAATAAATTAAGAGTTTTTGTTGTGCTTTTTATAAAAATTAAATTTAAAAATGAGAATAAAAGGATTCTTAAAAATCTCCCTTTAAATCTCCCATTTTGCACTTAAGTGGTCATGCTTCATGACACTCAGTTTCGGTGAATGCTTGAGGTATTGTATTTTCAATATGATCTTAAATATCTTGCTGATATTTTTGTCTGTGTGATTCAAAAGGAGTAAAAGACTACTGCATTGGTTTCTGAATACCATTGGCTCTTCTTTTCAGATAAGCGCTATTTAACACAGATCGTTATTCGACCAAACTCTCCAATCTATCCAGCCTTTTCGAAGAACGTATATGTTTTCCATTTTTCCTTTCAGGTCTTTTCACTTGGATCTCAGAAAAAAGGCGGCCCCAAGAATCGGCAAGAGCTGCTGGAACAGCGTCACCAGGAATTACTGCGGAAACAAAAACAACTCCAGGAACAGTACACCAGACTGCAACAAATACAAAGGGGACAAGTGTTCGCCCGGTTCGGTGCCAAAACCGGAGATCTCAAGAAAACCGGAAGCGAATCCAACATACTGTCCAAAGCTGGGCTGTTGACATTAGCAACAGCGTCTGGATCGATGCAGCATCTCGCCGTGACTGGATCCGTCTCAAATCCCATCACTGGATCCAAGTCATCCCCTTCCTCATCCCCTAATTTAGGCAAAGGAGGACCCCATAGCCCAGGAAATAAAATTTACGAGACGGATATCCTCTGAAATATCTGGATCTGCTTTGTCGTATGATGGTTTTTTTTAACAGAAAAAAACCGAAACTATATATTTTCTTAAATTTTGATGATACTACACTCGACGATAGATTTGACTCGAATTTGATGTAATTGGTCGAGTGTTTGCAATGGGAAGCGCTAAACAAGCGTAGTTTCCGGTACTACCTACAAATCCAACCAACTCTATACATACAGTGACGGCCTTTAGAGGTGGACATTTGTGTCTTGATAACCCATTTCTAGAAGCGCTGTAGACCTCCGCAATATATTTTAGAACACTGTATGAATTTTGTTTTTGTAATTTTTTTTCCTAGTGCTTTGGTTTTTTTAAGTTATCTCTTCAAAACCCAACCTAAACGGAGGCACTTTCTACATTCAACAAGCATTTACGATCCCACCGTAAAGATATCTTTAGTTCTGAAATGTTCTTTTCCAGCTTCTATTCATTGTCTATAATGAATGATTTCTTTCTCTGTGGAATTATATATTGATAATAATAGTATAACTTTAGATACGGAAATTTATATTTAACACACATGAAAGAAAAAATAACTTACGATGATGAACAAGGATATAAAGTATTATATAATCCCTCATGCTGTACAGTGACGCATGTCAATAGAGTATTTCAAATGCGGATTCAGTCATTTGGATATTGTCTACATAGATTTAGATACGAAATTTTATTTCGCATGTTTAATTTCTGGCAGATCACATGATTCCCTTTCAAAAGGTGATGAACTTGTTGAGGACATGAGAGAAACAATTCCTTTCGAACAAATCCTTCTTCCTTGTTGTGTTTTTCAGAGTCAAAATCTAGTCTTTAAAAGTATTATCAAGTGTTGAAGTTTCGAAGAGAGCGTGAAATCTCTCAAAGAGAAGAACTCTATTCCGGGAAACGAAATCTCGGACACATTTTTCCCAAGACTTCTTTCTACAGGTTAACTGTAACTGCAGAGACCTGCGTTCGTGTTCGTGCGTAGTTCACAATTGGAAATTACACAAATCTCAGTTTTTGGTTTGTCTTTTTTTCTGTCACTCCAACTCACTCACGGTGCTACCACCAGAAACGGGAACTGTTTTTATACTCGACGCGAACTGTTTTTTAAAAAGATGAAGGAAAATATACTGTACAGCTACAGATGACGCGACCTTAAACATCTTCACACTTCAAACATTAAAAGGGCTTGCCTGTTTACTGAACAAGATAGTCATAAGAACAAATTCATTCACAAATTAAATGTCAGTCATTTACATTGAAAAATGAAATAGCTTTCCAATAGGATCAGGACTTAAATGTCGTACTGAATATAAACATTGCAATTTGTTTTTTGAAAAGAGTAAGGTTTAATGATAATCTAAAATAATTTATTTCATCATTGTTATTTCCAATAACTAATTCCTTAAATAATAATATGATTGTCCTAAATATTTTTGAGAAAAATAGAAAGCAAACAAAACTTGACTATTTAACATCTAAATTCATAACAAAGGAAAGTGTTCCAGTTAAAATTTAATTTTACAATTAAGTACACGATTTTTATTCATCGAAAGTGTTTTCTTTTTACTCGTGCAATGTAATGTGATTAAAATTACCGAAAAGTTTGATTGACAACAGAAATTTCTAAAAAAGAATCTTGAATATATTGAATTTGAATATACCTCAACTAATTTCCTTACATACTGCATAACGATGTTCAACATCAAAAACTGCCAATGCAACGGAACGAGTAAGAACAAATTCCAGCGAAATGTACAAAAATTATTTTTTTAAATTTTTCCACATTTCTAATAGTAAACTTCTTGGCGTCGTGCTAAAGTAAGTCGCGCCATCTGTGGCTGGACAGTGAAATAACAAATGATTCTCTCTGCGGTGGTTTTTCTCGGCATGCCTCATTCGTGGTGAGAGAGACCTTTGTAGGGGGCGATATATATTCCAGTCATGTAGCTAGTCACACTCCGGTGCGGTCTTTTTTGAAAAATTTTATATTTAGGTATAAAGTAAAAACACAACAATGCAAGCCTTTTTCTAGCGAGCTGGCCCGCTTCTCCGCCTGAATTTAATCCAATCGTTTCAGTTGTCGCTCTTTCAAAAGTTGACAAATGCAGAAATGAACAAATTTACTTCTAAAGTAGGTATTCTATTACCAATTTTGACCACCAAATGGATCGATTTCTGTAAATTCCCTTTAAAAGATTACTCGACATTTTCTTTTCTTTTTTTACAAAACGTTAGTAATGTTTTTCTTTTTAAACCATTCGAGTCACGAACAAAATTTTGATACAGAAAATTTAAAAAAAGAAAAAAAATGTATAAGACTTTCTTAAATAGTACATGCTGAAATCTCTTAACCAATGAATGTGTGTCTTCTAAAGCATTGCAGTCACAATTAAAAGCACGATATCTTATTTCAAACCGATAAATAGTTTTGTATATGCTCGTTAGAACGAATTAAAAGTTTCAATTTTGGTTTAATTTCATGCTTAACTTTATATAAAACAAAATACTTAATTGTTAATGATTCAATTCAAAAATATCTTTGAAAAAATAAAATATTTTCAGGTATGATTCGTAGATATTTGTTTATCGAAAGTGGTTGATTGCTTAATTCTTGTTTTAAGCATAAACTACAGTCTGGGTAATTTCAAGTTCACGAATTAAATTTCCACAATTGTTAATGGTTTTTTTATTACTTAGACGATTTCCCTGTTAGATTAAAACGCTTATCCAGTCAGTTTATCCGTTACAATAGCAAAAAGTATCAAAGAAACCTGTTTTACATAGCTTAAATACTTGCAGCGAATTTCTATAGCCCGGCATTCAGGGTAGGTAACTAAATTTCAAAATGGAGCTATATGCCGAATTATGCAGGTATAAGTTTCTTTCGTGAATAAGTTAGTGTACAGGATTAATGAAGACTTTTGCAATTATTCAAGTCTATCCATGCTTTACGCAAACGTTATGATGGAATTTCCGTTCTTTTATTAGTTGGAACATGACTTCCAATTTTTACGAATAAGATGTGGAGCAAAAATTACCTCATTTGTACTAAATTAAATTTTCTAGATAATAAAGGACATAATAACACCTAGTATAGGTCGAAGACATAATGGGATCCATAGATACCAATATATAAATATATTTCATAGCATTTCGTAAAGATAAAAATCCAGCATAGACCTCTAAATTTGTGAGTTATGCTATTCATCCTATGTTTATTCTCGTATTGAAAATGTAGACTTTTTTCCTCCGTGAAACTGGCCATTAAAGAAATCCAGATTTTTTCATATAGGAAAAAGATAATAAAATCTGTATTCTATTGTATTAGAATTAATAATGTTGAAGATTCTGAGAATTTTTATATAGCATTCAACTTAAGAAACAGAATAAAGAAATTTGTAAAGATATCGAATATCTATATAATACAGTCAAAACTAAACTATTTTTATGTAGTGTTATTGAATTAAAAACATTTTATTACAGTAGAATTTTGAAAATTGTCATACTCTCTCTCTAGAGAATTAAGTAGCAAACAAACCAGTAAATAAAAAATGCGATATTTCATAATTTAATTAATTTTTGAACATGCGACACTAATTATTCTTTCATTTCGATTTATGATGAGAATTTTAAAAACCAGTATTTAGAAAAAAGCATCCAGCTTCTTTAAAAAATTTCAAAATTTTAACTTTTTTAAAAAATGAAGCTGTTAAATTATAAAAGTAAGCTCAAAAACAAACATTTCTTTAAAGTAGATATATTTAAATTTTTCTTAGTATTAATATTATTCTTTCAGATAAAGAAGCGATTTAAGGGGAAGCTTAAAATTAAAGAACCTAAAATACTTTGTTGTCTTACTATATTAATTTTAAACCCCCAAAAATACTAAATAATAGGGAGAGGGGATTCTTTACAATTATTATATGAGAAATTCGTAATAGGGGTCTTTTATCCTAAAATTTTCTGCATTTGTCGACAGGGATATTCGGCGAAGAGGGGCTGCTTTGCAATCAAATTAGAATCATGACATGGTTATCGATTCAACGTTCAAAAGACCTATCAGATATCTCAAAAATCATTCAGTAATTTTATAGAAATCCTTTAAATAGGAGTAAATTCCATTTTCAAAATTCATCTCGAATAAAGATGGTAGCTTACAGATTTTTAAATATTAAAAAAAAAATTGGATGAAAGTGATGATATTACAGATTTCTAAGAACTCTGTTAAAGATATGTTGGCTGGGAATGATATTTAGAGATCGAAGACCCAAGAGACATGTTAGGTATCTGAGAGGTCTTTAAATGATGTGATACGGATTTGCTAAATGAAACGGCTGTGTGAGAAGTCAAATCTCGTCCAAAAATAATATTTAAACGATATAAAAAAATAACAAAAACAAGCAGTCCTATTTCGCAGGCGAATACCTCTACGCCGCCAGTCAGTTGTGAAACGGAGCGTCGTGTATATTGATGATTCTAACGTTTAGAACTTTTACCCTAAGCTGCTAACGCTAGATGTTATTGTACAGAAAGATATCGCTTCTCATTGGTTTGCTTGTACAAAGAATTATAGGCATATTGTTTTCCAATTAGATCGTTCTATGCTTTTGGGTGCTGTAACAGGAATGCGAACAAAGATTTAAATGTGAAATATCGAATCGATCAAATGCCAAAGATGAAAATAAAAGTAATATTAAAAACACAGCTCAAATTCAATCAGTGTTTAAAGAGTTGTTACTATTTATTTGAAGTTTATATGCTATGTACAGCGTCGAATCCTGATAAGATGCGCAGGAGGTTTTTCTTCCGTCGATTCGAAAAGAGGTTTAAATGAATGTTATTTTAACAAATATATATATGGATATTGGTTGTAAAGTATGATGTGGTTTTTATTAAGACAAATCTGTTTAATGCATTTGACCTTCAATTTACATTTTTAAGGCATCAGTAATGACTGAGTTTTCTTATTCAAAAATTTGATTTTAAAAAATCTTTCAACATCATGTAATGCCAATGATAAAATTTAATACAATTAACTTATTTTGGCTCATTTAAAAAGATATTTAAGGACGGACATGTGAGCATTATTTATTGTAACATGTTTCATTTCTGAGAGTAAAAGTACACAAAAATAAAACTTAACCCTACTTTTGTAATCTCTCATTTTCTGATATATTAATCATTCGCAGAGTTGGAGTAGTCAGAAAAGTATCTGATCACTGGTTAAACGGAAGGAAATTACTTATACGAAACATTTATGTGAAAATCATTCTTTTGCTTCAATTAAAATAATTCATCATTAAAACTTATTTTTATACGGCGACACTTTCAAAGTTTAAAGAATAATTGACCCAAGAGAACGGTAAATTACAATATTTCAATTTAAAGTAAGAAAAATCGCTGCATTGTAAAAAATTATTCAGTAGTAATAAATTTAGACACCTTCTTAAAAACCACATTCATCCGTTTTGATTGATTGGCGGATTTTATTAATACAACGCGCCACATATTTTTTGACGGATCAGAGAAAAATGGTCTATGATAGAATTATGAAAGACCACATTCAGGATTCGACGCTGTTTGTGATGTGATTTAAATGAAATGAACAAATCTCTATTTGATTGTTCGATTACTGAAATATGTTGCTGTGTCGTTCTGAAGATAAATTGCTTTAATTCTGGAGTTTAAGAAAGAGGTTGACATATCTCGGAATACAATTGTTGATTAAAATTAGATGTTTATCGCGCATTTTCATCTGTTAATAAATGAAATGTCTGTTGCGCACCTCACTAAGTATTTGTTGTTCTTTTTGATTTCATTTTAGAACACTTTTGAACACATACAAGGCCACATACATAAATCATTTGATCATAATGACAAAAAGAAAATTATGAGAATTTAAAACAATTAGCCAGCGCATTTGATATTTATTCCGTTAGCGCCCTTTATATCCATTTCAAAAATTTGAAACCCCGATGAGGGTTAGCCCTTAAAAGAGGCTAAACTTGATGGTGATTATTTCAAAATATTCGCTGCAAAATTCAGAAAATTTTCTCCACTACAAATCTTTGAATCTTAACAAATTATCAACTAAAACTAGTCAAGATCATTAGAAAAGAGACATCCTTGTTGATATAGAATCAATCAAATTTCATTAAGAATACTTAATAAATGACTTGCATCAAGTAAAAAAAGTTTCTTAAACAAAAAATCAAATCACTCTTAATTTTTCTTAAAACACTGAAACACATTTGAGTCAGAGCAAACATTTGAATCAAAAATTTTTACACTATAATCCTATTTTTAAAATTGCATTATTTTGACGGCATGAAAAGAACAATTTCATACCGCCAAAAGGTAATGTAACTTTAAAAATAGAATTTGTGTTTATTGTTATAACTAATTTTTCTTCGAGAAAATGCAGACGTAGCGAAAGTAATATGCAGATATTTTAATTTATCGCCATCTATCCCAATGCTCAAAAATTTTAATCCTATCAAAACCGTCAAAATCCCTTAACTTCCAATCAAAATTTGCTGTGATGGGAACATCACAATAACTAGTAAAATAAAATTTAAAAAATTTAAGTCAATTCCTACTTAGATCAACAAAGAAAAATATTATTTTAGCTACTTTTTATTAAATAATTGCAATTAATATAAATACAGTCGGACCTCTATCTAACGAAGTCATTAAATCACGGAAAAAAGTTCGTTATATAGAAAATTCATTATATAGAGGTTCATCTTTTAATATACTTTATATAAACCACATAAAACAAATTTTAAATTCATAAACACTTTATATTGAAAATATTAATTATTCACACCTTTTTTTTATATAAAATAAACATATATTAATTTATCTTACCCATCAAAAAAAAAAAAAAATACAAGGAAAACAAGAAAAAAGAATGTCGTAGAATACACTGCATTTTCAATATTAAGAAAATTTATATTAGAATTAACGAATTTTCAGAACATTTTCTAAAAAATGTTCTAAATTTTAGCATACAGGTAATATTAAACGCATACATTATTTTATAACTAGAACACGGGGACAGGAGACAACTCCACTAAGGGAGAAAGGGGATATCGAAGATGTTTCTTAAGAACTAGATAATGGTGGTTATACTTCTTGAATGAAACGTCCAGAACTTTATTGCTCTCGATGAGTTAGGATCTAATAAAACCAGTTCAAGATTTATGACCACCGTAAAATGTGTTAGCTTGAAATGTTCAAAAATACCTTAAAAATTGAGAGAAAAAATTGAATCACAAAAGAAAAAGTTCGTTACATAGAAAATGCGCATCGCTATAGAGAGGTTATTTGACGAAGAAAAGCGTGAATTGCTCAAAGTTCCAGGAAAAAGTTCGCTATATAGAAAAATTTGCAATATAGAGGTTCGTTATATAGAGGTTCAACTGTATGTATAAACAGATGACAGATTCACAACATGAGAAGTGGTAATTAATTTTTATTAATCATTAAAATATCGTATTGTCATCCAAAACAATCGTGTATATAAAATTTCAGTTTAACTGTATGCTTTAAAACGTGAGAAAAAACCTTTTCGACACAAGTCGCCAAAAATGATACCAACGTGGCTGTATTTGTAATTCTTTAAATAATTATTTTTAATCAATTTTCATTAATTATAATTAAATTACTGTATTGTCATCCAAAATAATCACGTATATAAAATTTCAGCTCAATTGAGCGCTTTAAAATGTATTTTATTAACGGTTTAAAATTCCACCTAGATAAATAAATATATAGAGAGTGTGAGCTAATAGTAGGAATTGAAAAAGTTCAGAAACTCTTCTAGTTTTAACAGCTTTAAGGTATCCAAATACCCTAAAATCATGATTTTTTTACAAAATTGACAATTTTTTCTATGATTTTATTTTATATAGGCCATTTTATTATCTATAAAAATACCAAGTTTTTCATACTTTTCATTCACTAGAACTAAAACTATAAGTGTTTTAGTAAAAGCTGATACCATAACTTTACAAAGATGTCACACTTTAAAATGCGTTTAACTCGAAATGTGTTTTTTTCCCAAAACCTCAGACGGGGACAGTGATTGGTCAAAAAGTTTTTAAAATAATTTGCTGAATTTTTTTGTGTATGTTCTATATAACACTAGAAGTGTTTTAACCTTCAGATTTATCAATCACTGGTTTTTTTAAGCAATTTTATATAATAACTAAGATAAAGTGCTCTAGTTTTTGAAAAAATTAAAATATCTCTTATCCTCAAGGTCATTACAAAAAGGAATAGCAAAGTAATACATCAAAATTGAGAATTTGTTCATTTACTATTGTTCAATAATAATTTTTGTTCATTTACTATTGTTTACTAATTTGTTCATTTTACTAGAGCAGGTCCCGTTTATGTAATTTTTTGTCAATTTTTACCCATTTTAGTAGTAATCATTTATTTTTCTCTTCTTAATTTTAGCTTTTTCTTCTTAAAGTGTACAAAAAAAATCTCCTCATCTCCATTTTTTTTTTAAAAAAAAAGTTGTCGCAAGCAGTCAGATATCTTAAAATATATATATATGTGTATATTTCATCAAGAATCCTTTAAATTTCATCTTTCTTTAATCTTAAAAGAAATTACGAAACCAGTAAGAGCTTCTAAAACACACACCAAGATATTTCTTTACGTTCCTTAAATGCCTTACCTGAAGAGTGTTGCTTAGAAAAAATCTTTCAACTTAAATCATTTCTAAGAAAAAAAATTTTTTTTTTGCATGATTGGAAACTTTTCTTTGAAAAACAACAACACACAACACTGCTTTCTATTTTACTTATACTGTCAGCTCGGTAGCTTAGAGGCAGTGTGCCGGCCTCGTAAGCCTAAGGGTGCGGGTTGAATCCCGGCTGAAGAAGATAAGATTTTCTGGATTCAAAAACATAGACTCACGTGTCATATGATTATAAGGCATGTAAAATATCCCTTGAGTATCAATTTGGCTCTGGTACTCACGGCAATATTTAGCATCCGACGAAAGCTTGAATTGAATAAATTCAAGCATCAAGATTGGGTGCGGGAGCCGCCATTAGATGGTGCCACCAACGAAATAGCTCTCCCACTCAGGGACCTGCTGTGTCTACTATCTGTCAAAAATGCAGCCCAATTGAAAAAAAAAGTATCATATTTGGGCAAATCAATAACTATACGTCTTCTAAAATATATCATTTTATTACTGGGTTACAACCATATCGTAGCTATACTTTTTCATAATTCTGTAAACATATACAAATAAAAATGTTCAACAAACTTCTTCCAAACGTGTATCAGAACACAGCAACTAAGCAAAGAGTTTGTTAGCAGAAAAAGAATGCGGAATGGTCACTCACTCCAACAAATGAGAGGCTTACCACCTCCGAGAGTCAAACTTGGTTTTATGGCCTAATCCCACCAAGACAAACGTAGTTCGAACATATTAGCAATTTAAAGATACTAAACTATTACTATTTGCTTTGGCTAAACACTGAAACTGACTAAGTAGATTTAGATTTTCTGAAAGGAATCAAAAACTCTCTTCCCATCTACTCTGTCCCACATCATTGAATTGCATACACCTTTCTCAAAATTGTTCCCAACAAATCAAAATACAGTTTCTTTTCGCGTGTTTTGAAACATGAAATTTTCCTCTCGTTCTAAGTTCATTAAAGAGATTAGAAACAACAGCAAATGCGCGCGTTCAAAACTCAAAATGCTAATCTGTACACATATGGATGAAATCCGATGACGAAATCATTAGTTTGATAATAATTTCAGTGAAAAGCTATCCTCGAATTTAAATAAATGCCGATATCTGATCAATCACAGTTCACTCAATTGTATAAGACGTAGGAGTATTTAACTTCATTGCAGTATGATCTAGAAATATATATATATATAGACTCAATCTCTACAAACAAGAGATAACATCCATCAATCACATTCGAAAAACACATAGACAGTAGGAAAATCACACAATGAAGGACATATGAGTAACCGAGATTAACAATTATAAAATGGATGCTGCAGTATTATAAACATTGCTGACTTAGGACAGCTAATATATAAAATAATTTATATAAAAGTGGGATTGAACATGTTTTTTGGCCAGCCAACCTTCCCCTTTTATGTAAATAATACTGAGCAAAAACCTATTGAAAGTAATGGATAGGAATATCTAAATCCATTACAAGATAGAGGTAATTTACCTAAAAATTGCACTTAAAAATGCAGAGCCCGCGCTAAATCTGAGTGCAATAAATAAGTTATTGCCAGATTCTGGACCCTAATGCAGATTTAAATCATGTGAATGGCTGAAATGTAGCACTTAACAAAAGTATAAAAAGAATGGAAATAAAAATTACTAAGAGTTACACAAATTATAGCATAACTTTAATAACACTAGAGTAAACATGAATAAAATAATAAGTAATTTTATCTAATATTAGAATATGAAGATAACTATGAAATATTTAAGTTTATAGTAATAAACTATTATCAATCTCAGAATTTTTAATCTTTTCTATTTTGAATAGCTTTATTCATATAACTATTAATAAAATTAATTGGGTATTTCTGATTTATTTAGGTAGGAAGCAATATTTAATATGAAGATAGAGTGCGTATATATATATATATATATGACTATAAATCTCGAAAGTACTTTCCTATCTGAAACTTAAAACAATTATAAATCGATTTAATACCTATTTTAGCTTCAAATCCTTGAAAAATTAATTTTGTTGAATATGAGATTGAGACTTAAGTTACTAATGAATCAGAGTATATCCATAATTGTTGCAGCCAGAAAATCCAAGCTGAATAATTATAAAATTCAATATTCAGAATAATTGCTGAGGTCCTAATTTTCGAAAAATTTAGAAGACTACACATAGGAGACCTTTGTATCTGACCATAGAATAAAATTACGATGCTTATTTATTGTATTAAAAGGATCTTTGAGTTGAAAGGGATTAGTATATATAATTTGAGTTATTCAATAAACAAAAAACACGAATTCATTTTTCATAGTTAAAATTTGTACAAGAAAATATCGTTAAAAGATGCAAGAGAATTACTAATTTCAAGCTGCGTTCAAAAAGACGTTCGATCTAATTTATTAGCAAAAAATTATAAACTTTAAAAAAATGATGTGGCACATAATTTTAAAAATGAAAACTATTTCAAAGAGCAGCACCCAAATTTGAAGTACTTAGGTTTCCAAAAAAAAAAATGTCCCAATATTAATTCGTATGGTTATACCGCATATATATCATTTTATCATACACAATGCCTTTAAATTTAGAAACATTTTATAACTCTATGCAGTTTTTCACTTTAACGCGTTACAGAATTAGCTTAATATTATGGAATAGGAAAAAATCAGGAGACAAGTTCTTTTATTTGGAGATTCCTAATTTTACATTAAAGTCTTTTAAATTTTCATTCATGCTTGGAACAAAATAGAAATATATATATAAAAGAATTCTCCTCTTAAAAAACTTAAAAACAAATAAACCAATAAAATCGCTATTTCGTAACATTTCGAGAGGGAAAACAAATGGCGCCAAACTTTCCAATGTAACTAATTTGTAATCGGTAAGATACTGGCCAAGGGCCAATTTAGTGCAATTTCAATCTCGCCAAATAAGCCTCTGGCGGTATCCAAGATGGCCACCTAACACTAAAAAAACTTGTAAAGAATAAAAAATGACGAAGTAGGTGAATTAAATACATTTTGGCAAAGATAAATAACAAAAAAATGTACTTGTTTTTCATGGGAAAACTGCGGTAAGAAGAATGAGTTCGAGAAATTTCGAAATATTGAAAAGAAAAAAAATGTTTAAAAAAAAAAAAAAAAAAGATTTTAGTAAGAAGAATTGAAAAATTAAGAATTTGAAGCACAGAAAGAAGAATTAAATGTTAAGGTAGGAAGGGAGCGACAAGTGATTGTGCAATGTGAAAAAATTATGAAGGCATTTATCAAAAATAAAACAGTGGAAATTCGCTTATGGCTACCAATAAAATAAAAAATTATACACGAAATATTTATTACGATGACAGTGCGCCGCACACACACAGTAAGATCCACAATTAAGTTACCTGTTCAATTTCTTGCTATTTTAATGTCTCTACTAAGGATTGCAATACCGGAACACCGAATACAGGTATTTTGAGCCATTTGAGCATTAAATACCGGTTTTTCGGTATTTACTAGAATTTTTTTTAAAATTGTCTCCACTATATGTTTAGAGTTCGTCAACATAGTAAAATAGTATACATTTTTGTTTTTATGGCCCCCTAAGGGATGAAATTAATTAGACTGTGAATAGAAAGTTTCATCGTACAATCAAGGGAAGTGAAAAAATATGGGAATCATCCAGGGGGACAAGCCAAAACTATCCTATTACAGCTCAGAGCGATACTGCACACGCGCAGGATCCCCCCCCCGTGGTCTGATATTAGTATCTGTGACAACAAAGTTGTGGTTGTAAAGAAAGTGCGTAATATTTCAATATTTTTTTAATTGGCGAGTTTGTTATTCCCATTTGTATTTGCATATCATACTTTAGGGTACAAAATATTTTTCAGATTCATTAAAAATATACTCGTAAATAAGAACCGATATTAATGAATAAGAATAATTTTAAAGAACTAAAAAGAAAAAAAAACCGTTGATAATACTTCAGTTTGGTTTCATTATTTATATGAGAATATCGCGCATTGCTAACAGTACCACCAAATAGCGTAGATGCCGAAAGAGCAATTTCAACAGCAGGTAATAAAATGACAAATAAAACAAAGAAACGCCTTGTGTTTTCGTTCTCTTTCTAACATTTCTACTACCGGTATTAAAACCGGTATCAGACCTAGAAAATACCGAATACAGGTATTGAACTTTTAGTCCGATATATTGCAATCCCTAGTCTCTACCCAGGGTCGATCCTAAGGTGTCAGCCACCCTCGTGCAAAAACCTCATGAGCTGCCTCTCAAGAGAATTTTTCAGATTTTGACTTAAACTTATTAACATTGACGTTATAACTTCATCTACCTGGATAAGACGAAAAAGTAAAACGTTAATAAAAAATGCAACTGTACTTTGTTTTCCTAAATTGTAAGGCTACTATTCAACTGAAATTTTTTCATTTCTCCAAATTGCATGTCGAATTTAAACACTCCTGTCTTAGGTAATATTGACCACATTAGATATTTTCGTAAAGCAACTTTCTCAAAAATCATTTTTGAGACACCTTTGTTAAGCATCGACCACAGTGCACCGCCAGTGCCGCTGATAAGCAAGAAAACCTTTTCTAGAGTGGCATCGCTGGCTCTTCCACAAATTTTGCTATCAAATGAAGGATGTGTGTAGAATAGATATTAATGGACAATGGACCAACACATTGTATAATAATATTCTATTTTTCAAACACTATGTATATTTATGTACAAAACTATATCTATAACAAAACTTATATCTATGTACAAAACTATGTATATTTATTCGACATTTATAAGTTTTATTTTGAGAAATTCGTTAAAAATTTTGCTTGATTGATAAAACAATGCGAGGCCTGCGGCCTCTCCTAGTTTTGGAAGCCCAAGTGCGGTGCACACCTGCTAGGATCGTCAATGTTTCTATCACATTTCATAACATTCGAAATTAGCAAAATCTTAACTAAAATTGAAAAAAGAGAATCCGAACTCATAGAAAATAAATTCGACCCAAAGTGCGAATTTGGTAAATCTTTTGATCCGTAATAATTAAAACCAAAAAGCCCTCAGAGTATTCTTTGAAAAAACACCAAGTATTCACTAATAATTTAAGATATCCATTATTCCATAGAAAGAAGTCACAAAAACAGAATATGAAAAGAAAAACAACACCTTCCATTATAAAAAAAAATAGATCTTTTAAAAAAAAATCTCGAACTAATCGCTTGAGATTAACAGGGTTAGCCCTCAATACAAAATAAATCAATAAAATAATGCACAAAAGTGTTCGTACACTTGCAATTCCCTATAAAATTTAATGTTTTCGACTAAACATTAGAACATCGGAATTGTATTTTTTTTTTTAAACATCTGCAACTTGTTCTTATGTAAATAACATTATCAGTTTCTAAAACATAGTCTTTGTACACTTACAAAATACCTCCCATAGCAATAAAAATTGTATTAGTTTCTTAATTTAGTACTAAGTAAGATATCTTTTAGCATCCACAACACGCACTTTCAAACGTCTGGGTATAGATTTCACCAGGTTTTTGTAAATTTCTGAATCCAGGTGATGACAGAAAATTCAACATTTTGGTTCCAACGGGTCATTAATAGTAAGTAGAAGAAAAAAAAATGAGGAACTCAATCCCAAGAATTTAAGTGGAACAAGAATTGGAAATGTTCTTGCTTGCGGGTGCAAATCGGCTTCAGGATTAGGTAATTTAGTATTTTTTGATGACATTGTAAATCATGTAAATCATTGTAATCTATTTAAATATTTTAAAGAACAATTTTAAATTATCCGCCTAAAAGTTGGATATTGGAGACGATATAATTTTTTGACAAGATAGTGACGCCAGGCGCACAGCTATCAATGTACGCTGCTGGTGTCTCTACAAATGTCCCCAAAATCGGAAAACACCTCCTGGAACTAGTTTGATATCATGGGGCTACGCGCCAAGCAGCGCATGTTGTCGTTGGAGTTGAATCCAAGATGGCGGC
Source organism: Trichonephila inaurata madagascariensis (assembly GCA_019973955.1). Lineage (NCBI taxonomy): Eukaryota > Metazoa > Arthropoda > Arachnida > Araneae > Nephilidae > Trichonephila > Trichonephila inaurata. The sequence goes on from BMAV01022769.1 coordinate 138,396, forward strand.
CGAGCGGTAACAAATCGTCAGAAAAATAATTTTAAAGAACTGTTTTGAAATACATTGAAATATATTTCAAATGAAGAATGTAGAAAAAGATTGAGAATAGCCAAGATCAATCAATAATGAATATCAGTATAATATAATAAAAAGTTATAATTACTAATAATAATATTATGCAGTATATATAATAATAACCTTATAGTATAATTTAATAGTAATTATAAAGGAGAATAATCATGTAATATAAATAACAATTATAAATAAATAACATAATAATTATAAATAAATAACATAATTATAAATAAATAACATAATAATTATAAAAAAATATGTAATAATATTTATAAATATAATAAAAAATTATAAATAAAGAATAGAATATGATTATTACTTATAATAATATTGTACTTTTATATTATATTATAAAAAAATTACATAAATTATATTAAATTAATAATGAATATCAATTAATAAGTGCTGATAACTTGCAATATTCCAAAAACTCCGAGTTCCTTTAATGAACTTCATCGAACTGTGAACGTTTAAAAAAGCATTATTTAAAAAAAAAGTGGAAATGCGCAAAAATTAAAAGCACAGCCCTCATATTTTTTAAAAAAATATCCTTGTGATAATATCCAATGATATTAGAAATATCCATATTCGAAAATAGCACAAAATACAACAGAAAACTGAAACAGAGGAAATGAAATGAAAATAGTTAAGTTTTTAAAGATATTGAATTATAATCGTCTGAAATTAATAGGGCTACCACGGGGAGAAAATAATAAAAATTAACTCTAATATACGTTATCCTCATAGCAACCACATTGCCAGACGATAAAAATATCAAAACATATTGTAATGTTATCACCCATCTTGGCGAGCATAAACACTTTGGGGCGCTTAGCTCCATGATATCAAACTAGCACCTAAAAAAACTAACAATCACAGTACCAAACGATACAAATCAAGTATTGTAACGGGGTGGGTAACAAAAAGGATATGAGAGTAGTAAAACAGCATGAACAAATTTCAAATAAAGCGTTATTTAAATCATTACGCGCGAATGAATTCACTCAAAATAAACATACTAGTAGTACACAGAAATACGTTGTTGTTACATTTGAAATTCAGAATAACATAATAAATAACGTTAGAGAATTTTCTAGCCTGACAAAAAATTGAGATTTTATTCCAATTCTTTATCAATAAAATAAAACAATCATATATATATAAAAGTCACGATCAAAAAAAGTTATCTCGATTGTTTTTAATTAAAATTTCATCTCGAACACTCCAAGAACGAAATAATGCTGCTTAATTTTAAAAGAAAGTTCTTGAGTTTTAATATAGGATAAATTAATATTTTCATTAACAATTTCACCTCTTATAAAAAACCGTTTAAAAAAAATAAAGCTTTCTAGCATTTATAAGCTTTAAGCATACATTTCAGTTCAATAATAAAGGGAAATTTAAAATTCAAATAATGTAACTAAAAGATTTAAAAACTTTAAAATCAATTATTCGTGAATTTTTCACCCTTGAATCAAATCTTCATTCAGAATATTTATAGCATAATGGAGACGGAATAAATTCCACACATGCAAATAACATCAATACAATTAAGAATTAAATCAGATTCTAATTTTTTTCAATAAGAAGTTAGCTGATACATCAGCAACCTAATATTATTTAAAGATCAAATAACATTGTTAAAAGATTTTAAAAAACAAATATCTTTAAGAACATAAAAAATAACTCACGAATTATTCTCCCTTTAAATCCAATTTTCATTCGAAACAGTATTGCTTTCATAAACAAAAATAAATACTGAAAAAGTTCTACGCATACAGAAACATTAAACGCAGTTAAGAAATATAAAAACTGAAACCGATTCCCTATTTTAAAAATTAAATTCGATATTAATATAATTCGGAAGGTTTAAATAAAAAAGAACAAATTACAATCCACAAAAAAGAAAGAATAACAAATAAAAGGAATCAAATATATAAAGTGTAATACATTTATCCACTAAACGATTGCAAGTTTGGAAGTTTCTTTTCTTTTATGGCAACTCAATGTAATAGCATTTGTTATGAAAGATTATTAAATTATCTTGTCGTGGTATGGAAATGGAGTGTCTGCTCAGGTGTCGATTTCGTTATTTGATTGTGGCTGAAAATTACGAGACGTATTGTCTGCGAGAAATAAACAGCTCTTGTCGAATCACTGTGTTCCGAGTCCTAATTTGGAACTTACAATTAGTATTGTCGCAACAGTATTGGTGATTGGTTTTTTTCATACAAAACAAGTTAGAATCTTCGTTTTTTTATAACATGGCACTGCGGTGACACCAATACATACCAAAAAAAGGTTTTAAACGTTAGTTCTCATTGGTTTTGATCTATTTTTGATGTATTATGAAAAGAGCATCACCACAATAAGAAAAGACAGCGACTTGCTTTGAACATGTGGTGGTAAAAGGTTACTATCGGGAATATTCTGTTTGGCGTTGGTTGTGTCATTTATGGCGACTTTATCGCTTGCACCGGCGAAGCAGAAAAGTACCCATATTTGATAACGACAATTGCTAAAATTTGGTGAAGTTCATCCAAGACACCAGTAAAAAAATAATCCCCAAAGATTATTAGCAACATAATATTAATACGTAAGCACCAGAGGAACATACAGAAATTTTAAGCTATTCTAAACTAATCTATATAAAAAAATCAATTTGTGTTCTGAAAGAAAATCTCAAAGAAAGTTACTTATTTAATTAAATGAAATCATGTTTATTTTGAAACAGATTTTATAAATGCAAAAATCAATAACACTTGTTAAAAATTTTAATCAGTAAAAGCAATAATTAAAATAAAAAAAGTTTATTTTCATTTTCATACTGACATAAAATATCACTTTTACAGTAATTCACAAAACTACAAACTGATTTTGGTACTTATGTACTATCGCAACAATGCCAAAGTTCAAGATAACTGGCCAAGTCGTTCCCCCCCCCCCTTTTCGCATGTGTCGTACGCCCTGAATTGGCACGCATTGTTTCATATAACGCCACCAATAAGGTTGCGATAATACGTAAGCACCTTGATGGTACTAAGGAAAAATATAGATTGGTTTTGTATTATTAACTTTGAAATTATATCAATTTTTCTGGGACTTAATTGTTAACTACATGCCAATGATTTATTGCCAAAGTATAACTGAGTACTTACGTATTATCGCAACGGATTGGCGACATTATATGAACCGAAGTACATGATTGCCAATTCAGCGCATACGACAAAAGCGAAATTGGGGTTGCCAACTTGGCGAGTTATCTTGAATGTTGGCGATTGTTGTGATAATAAGTACTATAACTGAGATTAATCGCTAAAGATTTTATGAGTTTTATGGAAACATTTTCCACGCCAAACAAAAAATTTATTTCTTAAGTATTATCTCAACTTATTGGCGACATTATATGAAACGAAGCCCTGGTTGCCATTTCAGCGCGTATGACACATAGGAAATCGGGGTTGCCAACTTGGCGAGTTATTCATTGAGTTGGCGCGTTTGTTGCGATAATACATAAGTATCAAAACATTTGAAACTCATCAAAAATTGCCATACCATAGGGTTAATACATAGGCATGATTTTTTGTAATGATCCTGTTTTACCTTTTATTAACGTATGTCAGGTACAAAACATTACATAACACTGCATTTGATCAAAAATTATAATATTGATCAAAAATTATAATATCCAGGCAGACTGCAAAATTACAAGGGACAAGAAAAATTGACCTTCAATTTATAATGCTAACAAAAAGTGGCACTATATGAATATCCATCATTTTATTTTTTTAAATACTTGACAAATAAATAATATACTAAAAAATAAATTCAGTTTTTAATTGAAAGTTTGTTATCAATATCAAAAAATTAAGAAATTTAATAAAAATTTATGATTTATGTTAAAAATCAATAAGTAATTAAAATTACAAGTATTCATAAAAATACATTTTATTAACCAAAAACATTTTGACTTTGTAATGAAAAATACATGCTATATAATTACATTATTGTAATTAGCTTAACAAATACATAAAAAAATGCAAACAAGATTCCTAGTTATATTGACTAGTTCAAGCTGTTCATTTATGAAATGCACAGATTCAGTGGAAGCTTTATCATTCTTTTCACATGATTCAGAATCAAATACTGCATAAAGAAGCAGCATTTTTACTGTTAATAGAAAGAAAAAAAATGTTGCTTCTTCATACCTCTTTTGTTTTAAATATACCCAAAAAAAACAAGATTCATTTTAAAATTTAGAATTCACAATATTTAAATTCATGAAAGTCATCTATCTGACAGAAATTCAAAAACAGATTATAAAAACTAATCCAATAACAACAATTGTTTCACATATTAATTAATTAATAATTAAACATTCAGTTATTTAACACATTTTCCCATGAATGTTTTGCACCCTATGAAAAACTGTAAGAGTTGAGTATATACCTCCCAACTTTTGAAAATGGCAAAGCGTAAAACAATGCATCATTGACATTAAATGCAAATTCTTAATACAATTTATAAACATTTTAAATTTTATATAAAATAAAACATTATATACAAATATTTTTGAAATAATGCAAAGAAAATTTCACAATGAAGTATTTTAATATAAAAACTACTAAAAAAAACTCTACTTTTGGATCAACTTGATTTATAAGAACTCATACACAAAGGCAAATTTAAAGGCATGTATATAGACATATACAAGAAAGCAATGACTTTAAAATAAATATACTTTCATGAAAAAATAGTAAAATAGCAAAACTTTTGAATTATATGCATAAAAGAAATTATTACACCAACAAAAGTTAATCAAGTTAAAAGTTAACGTCAACACCATTTAGCAAGTACATGAATGCTTTAAAACTTTTTAGGCTATTTTATTGATGCAAACATTGAAATTTTTACAGATAGTAGAAAATATCTGTGATTAGTTTATCTATTTTTAAAGATACAAAAACATTATGAGATATGAGCAACCCATAATTAAGTGAGGTTTTTTTCCTTAAATAAGTAACTTTATTTTTTTCCTTGCAGTATCTGCTATAAATGAAACTAAATATTCAAAGGGTATCCCACATAGTTAAAAATTCTTCCATAAGTTGGTTAATATTTTCTTTAGTGAAATTTCCAATCAAATTTAAAATTGCAAAAAGACCATTTTGAATAAGAAATTTTGCAGGATGAGTGACTGTAGTGGGATATAATTTATAATTTATGTTAGTACTGTCATCAGATTATGCTGTAATAAAAAAAACTTGTTCTATGTATATAATTACCTACCATTTCTGACTAGAAACTTGTTTACTAATCACAGAAAATTTTTTAGTCCTACTGCTGGGCAACATCAGATATTTTGGAAATATTTTACAAAAAAAAAGGACTGGCATAATCAGCTGCAGCTAAAGGTGCCTTATATTCTATAAAAAAAGATATAACATTGTCTTTGAAAAAACAATCCAATTTTAAATAAGAGCTACTTGATTTTTTATTTGTGATGTGTCTTGGAGTTTTTGCATGATGGGAAATATCATTTCAACCACCATGAGAAACGTGTATGCAAGACATATCACAAAATGCATATTCTTTTCTTTTTCCGAATTCGAAAATCGAATTCCTTTTAATAAAATGCCTCATACATTTGAGCAAATAATTTGTTTTTGTTAAACAACATGGTAAACAGAATGATTGAAGAAAACAAGTTTTTCAGTTATATGAAACATGATGAATACAAACACATGCAAAGCAGAAAATGAGTTGGCAAGTTGCTACAAAGGAAGAAAAAAATAACAAAACTTAACAGAAACATGCCTATAAATAGTTCAAGAGCCAACAGCTAATTAAATATTATAAGCAGAAAGAAAAACAATCTTCATGATTTTTTAAAAATCTTAATGGCATCAAGTTCTACATTTTCTGACAGTTTATTTTCAAGTCCTTGTGAATATAAAATGATAAATAAAAAGTGTAGAGCAGAAAATAGTCAACAGATGGAAATTTTGCGAAAATGCATTAAAATGGACTATATAGGGCATAAAAGCATATTGCACAGCTGAAAAGCATAAATTTTATGCACAAAACGTAAAGTTGGCCGATATGAAAATAATAAATAATGAATATTAAACAGTTTCAGTTGGTTTGATAAATTTAGATAATAAAGAATCAAAACAAAAATAATACTGAAGAATCAAAGTAATGTAAATTTACAAAAGAATAAAAATACACTCTAAATATTTTATTACATGTAATATTACATTCAAAATATCTTTGGCATTTAAACACAAATAAGTAACAAAATCTAGTTAAAAATAAAAACATCCAAGAATACTAATAATGAATAAACAAATCAAGAAGAATCAAGTTAATGATCTATGAAAAAGTATTATTTGATCCTTAAAAAATAACAATACACTTATATGGACTCATCTCGTTGAGATGAATAAACAAAAAGTATGATCCATTTCAGAAAAAAAAATCTAACAAAAATAATTTAACAGATTATTTTGTATTTATAAAGTTGATAGAATGAATTTATTCACAGAAACACATTTATTTTTTGGCACACAAGTTTCCTTAATTTATGAAAATCAGCTAAAAACTTTCTTTTTCGAAAAAATAAAGGAAGAACTTTTTAGATGATCATTAGTAAGCACCCAGAAAAAGGTAAAATGAGATTCTGAACAAAATAAAATTTGTAATAGTTCATTAAACTATTCACTTAAAAAAGTAGAAATTCTTCACAGCATTTCGATTTCATATTGAGGTTCATATAAATTTTTTTTCCAAATAACTACTTTAATTTGTTTTTATCTACAAATTTTTTTAAAAAGAAAAGTAAGTACTGTATACATTTTATAAGAAGCAAAATCAGAAACTTAAATTTTTTTTAATACATTTTACAAAATAAAAAAAGAAAGGCTTCCATTTGATTTGCTTACTTTAATTAAGGTTGTCCTTTCTAAATATTAAAGAATCTGAAAGAAACTCAGAACACATTTTCAGACATAAAAAAAGTCCCAATTTTCATGTAAGTTTGTGAAGTTGCAACACAAACATCTTTTTATTGTGCTGCATCTTTAAAATTTAGAAATATTTCCTTCTTCCCCCAAAAAAACATAATTTTTATCATTAAAATGTAATGCGAAAAAGTGATTCAAAATATGGTATAGAAAATGAAGAATGGAACACATTTTACATCAGAAAAAATATATTGATTCAGACAGAAATTTGCAGTACAATAAAAAAATTCTATTTTCTGTAGGATAGCAAAGTTAGGATATGATATTAATGTTGGAGAACTTTTATATCTGAAAATCTGATTCTACAACACTGATTCACAAAAATAATTACCCTCATGTAAAAAAGTGACAGGTTTCACAACAATAAGTATAATAAAAATTTATATTCATATATAATTTATTCTATTGAAAATTTACTATTAATTTTCTTACATTTTTATTTTTAATTTTTATAATTAAAAAATAATTTCCTTTTAACATTAAATATATCAATAAACTATATTGCAATATAACATGATCAATCATGATTCTTGTTTTCTTAACAATACACATTATTTCAATGAGAGTCTTTGTAAATAAGAATTTTATTTGTAAATATATATTCAAAAGAACTACTCTTTATTTGAAATAAAATATTTTATAAAAAAAAAAATAGCCAAGTATAATTATGTAACCTCCAAGTAGCAGCTACTATTCAAACAAAACCTAGCATTTTATTTTTGGTTAAATAGCACATCTTCATGGAATACATTTTGTTCTCTAAAGAATAAAATTTTTAAATTGGAATGATCATATAAATAGATATCACTCACTCTCTTTCTAAATATGAACATACTTAAAAATTTTCTGTCAACAAGTAACAAGATTAGCTCATCTAGTAGATAGAAATCAAGCAAATAAACTGTTCACATTTCAGAGACATACTCATCTAACAGCACTGTTTTCAAGTAAATTTATAACTTCTTGATAAAAATCTGTTGATGTATAGTTTGTACCTCTGCGTATGAGGTTTTCCAATGCACGGGCTTCGAAGACAGCTTTATCGTAAAGTTCAGGCCACCAATTTTGACTATCTTCCTTTAAAGAAAAATTGGATCCAGGTTTAGGACATCCATAATGCTCAAAGGTAGCTTGAAACTTCAAGGGAGTGGCTTGTCTCAATTCTCTCTTGAAATTCTCAGCAACCCTCTTGCATACAAGACATTCAAAGCAATCGATAAAGCTCTTTTTGGCAGGATCATTATTAATACCCCATTCCCTGCTGGTCATGGCATCTATGAGTTTTTTATTTGATATTTGACGTTTGATCATGTGTTCTAAATGTTCTTCATAAGCAGTATCATCAGAAAGCAATGCCAGTAAGTGTTCCGCTAACTGTTTTGGACTTTCAAAATTTTTAACAAGAATGGCAGATTTGGGATTTGGTAACCAATCCTATATTTAAAATAAATTCATAAGATATTAATCATAATGTTTATAGCTTCCACTTAATAACACAGGATTCTCAAATTTTAAAAAAAAAACTATATTACTTAATCTAAAAATATTTTCATGAATCATTTTATTGACAGTTAATTTTAAAAGTTATCAGTACAAGATATTCAAAATTGATTTTAATGACTACAAGGTGACAGCATTGATTTCTAGGATTGATGTAACTATACAAGAATTGAAAATTGTCAGAGCGTAGTAAAGCTTATATTTGAGAAGTCATTTATTTTCACATGTTTGATGTAGTCAGCACCATTTGGAAACAAGTAGTTGTCTCTGAAACATGCATTAAAATGTAGCAGTTCAATTTTTGTCACTGAAGTTGATATCAAGCAGAGAATAAACATTAAATTAAATGGGGCCAAATAATAACAGAAATCTATTAAATATTCTATGAAGGCTTACGGAGAAGAAACATTATTCTATTCATGCAATTTTTATTGTTTTTGCCATTTTTGGGACAGTTGGGAAATGTTGAACATAATGTGCATAATGAACAGCTGCATTCCATACACATGCCAAAAACAATTGAGAAAATTTGTGACTTTGGATTGCCAATTGACTCTTTGAGCATTCGACAATGAACTGAATATTTCCAAAAAAGTGGCTTAGCAAATTTTAACACAATACCTAACGAAATGCAAATATTTCCAATTACAATCCTCACTGTTTATCAGCGGAATAAAATCAGTTCAGAATGGACTTTTGGACAATGCTGACACTGATTGATTTGATAGTAAAAAGAGACTTGGTGCTATTGATACGACCCTGAAAGCAAATGGCAGCCTCCAAGCTCACTAATTGTAAAACAGTAAAAATTTTAATGCCAAAAGTTCAAAATCAAAGTAATGCTAATTGCTTCCTCTGGTTCTCAAAATTCAATTGGTTTCTTCTGGTCTCTCAAATTCAAAATGAATTTATTTCTTTAAATAAGGTGCCAGACTTTGACAAAGAATTTGCAGAGAAAGATCTCATTTTCAACAGAATGGAAGCTACTTGCTTTTGATTGATAATGGCTGCACCATACTGCATTATTTATGAAGTGGCTTTTGACCTAACATGATAGTTGTGAATATGCAGCATCTTTATACTCTCAAGACTTAGTCCCATCAGACTTTTTCTATCATCCAAAACTAAAAGATTTGCTTAAAGAAACAAAATTTGAAGATGTCAAAATCATCAAGGATATAGTGATATTCAAATTAAAAAGCGCTTCAAAAGAGGAGTTTAAAAGTTGTTGCCCAAATTTATACAACCCAGCACAGAAGTGCATTACAGCACGGGTGGAAATTACTTCAAAACATATTAAATGGATAGACATTCTATATCCTATATTTATTCGAATCTAAGCTGCACCACAAATTCTCAACAAGTCTTTGTGGAAAATGAAAAATAGAGCAATTAGAGGTTCTAAACTGTTTTACACTAAATGCCCCCATCCAACGCATTTTTTTAAAAATTCGATTCTAAGCCACAACCAATTTTCAGTAGCTTTAATATTGGAAAAAAAGTGCTGCTTAAATTCGAGTAAATACGGTAATATTTTGCGGAGTTATTAGATCAGTCCAGGAAATTAATGGGTGTACTATGTAGTTCTATATATTTAAAAAAAATTTACAAACATTTTATTTTAAATTTTTTAAGTTTCTAAAATAATAAAAATATCACAATCTATTAAAAAAAACCCTCATAATTTTTTAATGAATGGCTTTTTTTTTATTAATTTTTTTCAAAGGAATATTAATGCAACACAAAATTTTTTACAAAATAGAAGAGTAACTAAACTATCACTCCTCTTTTAAAAGTTACATCAATAAAAAGATAGAAAATTTACATTAGTAAGATAAAAAATATACAAAATAAGAATTTTTATGCAAATTTTTTTTTAAAATAATCTTTTTAAAATTTTAAATATTATTAATATTAAAACGAATACATAATTCCTTTATTTCATATTAAAATCATGTTATAAAATCTGGGAAAGGTAATTAAATATTAATCTGAATTTTAATAAAAATAGATGCTTAAAAGGTTACAACTAAAGAAATTACCTCTATTTTTGGAGAACCATAATATATTGGCACTGATCCTATAGTTAGAGGTCGCCATAGTTTCTCTGTAATATAATCTTGACACACTGCATTTTCAAAAGCAAGATTGAATTTATATTGAGCAAGTAACCGAAATAATTCAGGTGAAATCATATTTCTCAATGGATCTGAAAGACTATCAAAAAATAATTTTAGCACATAGAAACAAAAAATTATTTTTAATTTTTGCCAATTATAACTATAATAAAAAAAGCTTAAAAATAAATTAAATTGCATAAATTTGTGAATTCATATTTTCGGTATTTAAAGCAACAAAGAATAGTCAATGAATTTACATTCTTAGTATTTAATAGCTTGAATAATTGAAATCATTGGAGTTTCACCGTATTTTATATCCAACATTCAATTTTTAGATTAATAACAAATTATGTAACTTTTTTATGTAAGTTTATAAATAAGGACAAAACAATTACTAGATAATACAGCATAAATCAACTTATGTGACATAAAATTAACATTTTTACTAATATTTGCTGAATATATGTCTTATTTAAAACAAATTTTTATTATAGTATATAAAAAATCAATATATAAGTAAGTTTCAGAAAGAAGTTACACATCAAATAAATTATTTAATTATTATAATCTTCTTTCATAAATGAGGTTGATTCATGTGACATCATAGTCACATGATAGTGAAAGCCATGTGATTCTAGCCAATCAATTCAAAAACTCATGTGACGTCATAGTCACACGATAAAAACTATCTTGTGTTTCCAACTAATCAGTTCCCATGCTCTGGTGTTGCCAAGTTTTGCTCTTTGTAGAAACTTTCTCTTAAAGTACATATGTATACAAAATGCATTCTATTTAAAAGTATAAGCATAAAATATGACTTTTTTTTAATTTAAAAAAAATCTTTTTGAAGAAATTTTTTCCCCTAACATTTAAACATCTTTAACCAAATATGAAATTTGAAATTTTATCTGAGTTTTACAAATAGAACAAGTACAATTAGTTTAATGTTTGTTTTGAATTCAATGGAAAACACGTGTTTGTTTTTATCATGTGACTTCATGAATCAAGCCCATTGATTATATATATAGTACATCCACAAACAAAATTTTAAACTATGCACACATTAGAAAAACAAATTATGTTCATGGAATTATACATGCTTGAAGTCTTAAATTTTAGGCAACATGAAAAGTATATACTAGACAGTAAATTTTTCACTTAATAGATATACCTTTTAATGTACTCATTTATTTATCTGCATAATTGACAAGATTTAAAAGGAATTCGTTCTACAAGTCACCTTGCATGTAAATGCATAACTTTAGTTCTAAATTTGAGCCATATTAATCAGATTCAACACTTAATTACCAAATAAAAGTTACACAATTTGCTTCCTAGTGTCACCGTTTTTCACATAGTCATGTATATGCGGTGTATTGGGGGGAAAAGGAAAGACATAGATAAGCAAATTTTTTTTGACATAAGTAAATCATATGTTAACACTATCAATGTCCTTTTATTGCATTCAAAAGCCTCTGGAATAGTTTTACTGATAGCAGCACAAATAAAAATATAATATTTTGGAAAGATGTATACATACACACCTGGAGCAATTAATGCACCGATTAACCAAGATGTATATATACACCAGCAGAAATTAAGGGCCAAACATTCTGTTATCATACTTAATATTTATAAATGGTTTATCTGATAGTTTGTAAGATTATATAAGCAGTGATCAAGGAAGAATATTTACTGAGGGGGTAATTCCTTGTTTTGAAGACATTTTCCATATGAGTCCACAGGAATGAATTTTGCCAATTCTTCCACATATGAATCTCGTTCTGAAGGTGTATTGCAATCAGAATGTAGATACACCAGAGGTGCCAGTATTTTTCCTTTTTCATTCTTGACTGATGTTGGAACAAAATATTTTTGTGAGGTTAAAGATTCCAGATTTTCCAAATATTGAAATGTGAGGGGAAGATCTGATTCTCTACGAAATGTAGCAGTATGATTAAAATATTTCATAATCTGTAAGAATAAAAATAAAAAGCTCAGAATTCTTATTTGAATAAAATCTTGATTTTGATTGATTTTTATTCAGGAAAAATACTAACTCTTTCCATGGAAAACAAAAAATTATTTTTTGGGGATTCTTCATGAAGCAAACCCCAGTCATGTGTTGATGATCTAGGTAAAGGTAAATCTGTGGGTTTAAAATCACTACCATAAAATAGAAAAGCCTGTAATAAGAAAAATCATTATCAGAGATGTTGATACACATTTTAATAACTGAATACCAAAGAAAGGATAAAACTAATAAAATTGACTAAAAATATCATATGCTTGTGTCACAACAATAAATTTTCATAATGAGTGTAAAAGAAAAAAAATGTCCCATATATCACAATAATTCATGCTTTATATTTAGAAAGAACCCACTTTTAGACCAAGTAATTTTTTATCACAAATAAAACGAGAAGTTGATAGTTTTGTAATATATTCTGTTAACAACATATTTTGTGAGTTTTTGTGTATTGGAACTATTTTGTGGAGTTAATTTCCTGAGGTGAAAATTTACTCCAAAGATAGTAATTTTTCAACACATAAAAGTGATAATTGTATCAATTGGTATGCAATGTTCAATTGAAATCTAAGGGGAAATGCCAAGAGTTTAAAAAAAAAAAAAGGCAAATTATCTCCTTGAATAAGTTTTTTTCCCACAAATAGAAATGAAACTCTTAAAAGATATTTCATTTGTGGTTAAGTGTACTATAAAAAATACTTCCTCAAAGTCTATGAAATAATGAATAAAATATTTTCTAACTTACATTAGTAGAATTTTACTTATAGAAAGTGAAAGTTGAGATAATACCCAGAGTATGAAAGAAAACACTTTAATTATATGCAAGAGTGAAACAAAAATAAATAACAAAAAAAAACTTATTTTGATAATTATATATTAAACACAGAAGCAAATATTGAAAAAGTTATGAAGTTTGCAAAATTCTCGTAAATTAATGCCACTGATTCATTGAAGACATGCACAATTTCAGTTATGCTGCCACAAATAGTGTAACCCTCTTCATTAGCAATATTCAATAATTGTGTTTCAATATTTTTTTTTTCCTTTAATATATTTTGCTCTTAATCTAAATTTCAAAAAACGGGGCTGTGGAATTTGAGAATAATATTTAAAAAATGTGATAAAATTGCTTCAAAGATACAGTATTTCACCTCAGAAATGCAGTTTGCAAGTCAAAAATATATTTCAGGAAAAAGGTGTTCTGGAAATAAGATAGTAAATATTTTAACCAAGACAATTGGAATTAAACATAACAATTACATGACATTCACCACAGCTATATGATTTATATACAATACTTAAGGGATTCTTAACCTGCAAAGGAATTTCAGGACCTCATTTTAAATTTTTACAGCTTTTAAGAACTAAACTAAATAAGCAATTAAAATTTAAAATACTCCACTACAAATTTGTGTAGCATAAAAAGCACCTATTTTGACTTTCTAAATCATTATTTTTTTCTTCCACAAAAAAGTCATCAATAAAGTAGCAGTAATACACAAGTATCCAATATTTTATTTAATCCTTTTTGTTGTACACTAAAAGAAAAAAAAATGATTTTTATACCAAATACCTTTGTGCGAGGATCAGACATGTATTTTCTTTGATCCGTAAAATAACAAACATGTTGACCACATTGTTTGTAGGACCCAGAATCTCCAGTAAAAGGTGTCCACCATATAATAATTGGTAATTTTTCTTCTACTGGTTCACCTAATAAAAATTAATCAATTTTTTTTAAAAGGAGCTTTTTCATGTAATAAATAGAAATTAAATGATATATAAATAAAAAAATTAATAACTGGAAGTCTAAAAAAATATCATTAGCAATTTTTAAATAAAACAAAAGCAGAAAGAAAAGAAATTTTGAAGAAATATCATTAAAAAATCTGTGTGAGTACTGATACACAACTCAAAGCAAACACAAAAAAAATCAATTAAAATCAAGGATTTATAATCTTAAAATAAATATTTATACATAAATTTACTACATTTGATACAGAATCCCACATAAAATTTTAATAATTTAATAAAAAAAGATAATTGTGTGAAATGAATTTACTTATCTAAATACCACTTTCATAGTATACCAAAATCAATCAATATATAAAATTACTTTCATGGTTTAAAAATAATGCTATTTGTTTCATTCAATTACTACCATTAGATTATTTTCCATATTTAATACTAAGATCTTTCAAATTGAATATTAACAATCATCTAAAAAGCTAAATCATTTAAATAAGCTATTTAAATCACTCTTTGAGAATGAAACTGAATGAATTCATAAAGATAACAAATAACTGCAGAATATAAATTTACCTTGATGAATAGTGAAAAATGGGTTACCCTCATCCAAGTTACTTTCAATCTAAAAACATCAAAAGAAAGTAATCACAAATTGCTATCTCAATAGCTAAACAAATAATCTATAAAGCAAAATGGATTTTTTTTTATGATAATGATATTGAGTACCATTAATTACTTAGAAATAAATTAGTTTAATCATATAAAGATATTTTAAACATGAAACTAACAAAAAAGTAAATTATTTTTTTACATTTCAAACTTATGACAGTCCTTGTAATTTTAAACCATGGTCAAATACAAGAACATCACCTGAGCTGATACCTTAATCTCCAAACTTCCCAGCCATTCTAATGTGGGGATTTTAAGTCTTGATATATGTAACATACATCACAGTGAGTCTTCAGTAGTACCAGGGCTTGAATCCATGACTCAGCAGAAAAATGCTGACAATGCTTACACCATAATCAATTGGATACTATGTCCTACTTATACATCTAAAGTAATTTCTTGTTTTTCTAACCCAGATTATTTCTTTAACTTTAAATGATTAAAATTTTAAATTGATACAAAAGAAAATTATTTTTGAATATATCTCTTCATGGTATTATTCTTTTATACAATGACATTTAGATTGTAACAAAATCATTGTTTACTATTACTTTTATTTAAAATTTTTTGAATTTTTTGGTATCCAAATTTATTTACACTTAAACATACATAATAATATCAAACAACAATTTCCAGAATTATGCTTTCTACAACAAATAAAATAAGAAACACCTTAATCAATGAAGAACTAAAAATTTTTAAATTTCCTTAAGAATGAATTCCTTATTATATATCATGTTAAAATATTTTTAAATTTTATTTGAAATGTACATCAACTTTCCTTCTTTTTTATTATTGATTAAAATGAACAAAGATGAAAAATATTAAAAGAGAAGACAAATAATTTTCTTTAGGCAATGTAATATCTTAAGAGAGTCATTTTAGAGATAATTTAAATGTAAGACATAAGAAACTCTCTTTTACCTTGAATTTGAATAAAATTACTATACAAGACTTTTCAGATAGCTTCAATTTAGCAACTGTAATATTCTCAAAAGTACCAATAACTGATTAAAATTCCATAAAATGCATTCTTGTTAAATTGCAACTACACAAATTTTTTTATAAAAATTACTAATTCATATGTTCCTATTTAAGAGAAAACTTTTAAAGGCCAGACTTGATTTTCACAATGATCTTTTCTAATTTATAATGATCTAATAATACAAATATCTAATTTTCATATGATGAAAATTAGACTCACAACCTTAAATGTACTTGATTTTTAATTTACAATTTTAATGCATAAAATTTGCATTCGAACAAACTTCTATATCATTTTTTTAAAAAATTTTCATTTAATAAACATATTTAGCTTTCACAAACTAGGAATCAAAAATAATGGATAAAGCATACAAAATGTTATAATATAAAATATACCAGTACAATTAAAATTCATAAATATTACTCTTTTTCCTTTTCTGTATTAAGATATTTATCTGCTTCCTAAAAAGTATATAATTACCATATAAATAAGTGGGCTTTCAGTAATGTTAATTATTCTTTTGATAATTTCTTTCATTTTTCTGTTAATTTTGATGACGTAGACATTATTGACATCTACAATGACATTTGATATTTGTAAATGTCTTTTTATATAGCTTACATGAAGAATTTAAAAACGAGCTAACTTAAATATTAAAAAACCAAAACAAGGCATCAACATATAAATTTTAATTTTGTATTGCATCATCAATACCCTATAGAAATCTAAGTGTTTTATTTAATCTGATTTGCAGGATATGAAATAATAAACTAAACAACTTTTAGTATTCCTATGATTATGAATGAAAAATTATACAAACAAAAGAATTATCTTCCACCTAATGAACCACAATAATATAGAACAATGGTAAAATCCGATAATTTTACAACCATTTATTTAAGTAGCTTAAACTATATAACTATTACTCTTTTTATGGCACTTAGAGACAGTGTTATAAACATTTATACACTTTCAATAGATAATACAACAGTAAACCAGTTTATAAAATCATTCGAATCCTATGATTGATGTAAAACAAAAACATATAATGTTTGAGAAAAACTAATTTATTAGTACTAACTACTTTGAGAAATTTTAATTATTTTAAGAATTTGCAAAGAAGTTGTATATCAATAGTCACATAGTCTTGAGAATTTTTTTTTTTCTTCCCTCCTGTCTCTGAAAATTTTTTCCACTTATCTTCCTGTAGTTTTCTTTTATTGTAATCGGCAAAACTGTGCAATATGTTTTTTACAAATGTATCAGATTTGAAGTATCATGGATTTTGATCATCAATTCAAATAAGATGTTGAGAACATAATACTTTCTAGACAAAATTATAAAAATTTTATTTTTTAAAAAAATGGAGAGAATTATACTTTCGTATGAATCACATACTAACCACATTAAATATTATTATCAGCAAGTAAAACAAAAAAACAATTCCAACTATAATTAAAGCAACTTTATAACGGAAACCACGTCTTTTGCAACAACTTCTCCACAGTCTCTTGATCATTTTACTCAATTTTAGGGTTTAATTAAGACGACATAAAATATCTAATCTGCATTCATGAAACAAGATCAACTGAAACTGTCATGTTAAAAGCAGTCCATCATACTGTATTGAGCGATAACGAAACTTCAAAGCCGTCATGTCGTCATTACTTCCGCTGAAAAGTAAATAAATAATACCGTTGTTGCCATATTAAGAATTCACTGTCGGTTTTCCTGTCTGTTTTTTCCAAAACTATTTTTAATTTATTTGTCCTGAAGTAACACTGAATAAAAACAAACTCAGACTATCAAGTTTTCTAAAATTTGGATAAAATTAAATTTTTTTGTTATGAATGGCCAAAGAAATCCAACTTATTTTGGTTTCGCTAAAAATAACATTCATTAAATTGAATGTCAAAAGTACGTTTTTAGAAAAGAGTTTAATCTGGCAACAATTCTTTGTTTTTGTTTTTATACACTGTTAAGGAATGGCATGCGTAACACGCAAATTTTATCACGTTTTAAATATAGAAAATTTGATACTTTTATAATACATAATAATCATGGATCGTAATAAATCCAAAACTCTTTTGAAAGCTTTAGAATTTACTGAAATTACCACTCGCCTGTGGGGAATTATAAGCATGATAGGTGAGAAATTAAAATTATCGATGTTTTAGTAAATGACGAGTGCTTATTCATAGGTTTTTCACAAAATTTCTATTAAGTATCGCAACATTATATTTCATGAATTTCTTTACTGTTTTTAGAAAAATATCTTTTTTTAAGTAAATTTGTTTCATTCATAAATTTTTGCTGTCCGGTTTTTATATACATGCGAATAATACGTGTTATAACTTTTGTAAATGTGGGAAATTCAATTTATTATTATTATATTAATGCTTCTAAACAACCATATATGTTTAACAAGTCACTGTCGCTCGTATTTATTTCACTTTAAGGAGCGTATTGTAAATTGGAAACTTTTTATGTATAGTATAATTAAATGTTAAAACTTACTAAAAATTTATTTGAAAAACTTTGAATGTGTAAAGGTACTGTAGTGTAAATTTAATTTATCTAATATAATTATTATCATGTTTTAATAAATGTTCAATATTTGGTTTTATTTTAAAAGAAATTTAACTGAAATTACTTACTAGAAGTTAATAACTGATATATATATAGAGAGAGAGAGAGAGAAATCCAAAATGACTACTAAAAAGGAACCCAGGGCCTATTGGTTGCTGAATAGCTATGATGTGATGTTTAGTGAAAATAAAGGTAAACTCATGTAACCTTTTAAAGAAAGTGTCAGTACTATACAGAATGGTTCTCAACCACTGGTCTGTGGATCAAATGGTATTGGGCCACTCAAGGAGTATTAAATTATTTCCATTTTATTTATTGGTACGTATTTCTCTAGTGTTTGTTTGACTTTCCATGGAAATTACTTTATATTTCATGTAAAATCACTTTATATTCATTTTTTGGAGTGACTGAATTTTATTCTGAAGGCATGTTTAAATACAGTTAAAATATTAAATCAAAACGATTTAAAATGTGAACAACATCCCACCCTCAGCAGCCGTAGTAAAATTATGAAACCGGTCTACAGGGATAAAAAGATTGGGAAACACTTCTATACAGTATTACGTTGCGGATTCTGAGTTATTTTACGTACTACATGAAGCTCATTTGGCTATTGGATACGAAGGACATGATAGAATTCTGAAAGAACTTTCAACCAAGTACAAAAACGTTACACATTATGATATTGAACTGTACATCCACCTTTGTGAACCTTTCCAGAAAAAAACAAAATAATTATTTTAAAAAAGGCATTTTTGTGTGAAGTTTTTGATTTTTTTCTGAATACCAATATATTGGCACATGTAACAAGTGGGAAAGATGGTTTCTATCGACTTAAAAATTCTGAAGGAATTTTAAAACAAGTATATGCAAAATCAGAATTTACTTTGTGCCCTAAGAATTTGCTTAGAATTAAAAATATTCCTGACCATGAAATTCCTCTTCTGTCAATTGCAAGTGCTCATTCCAATGGAAGTGGCAAAGGATTCATCAGATATATGGGTAAAACAAAGTACAAAAAGAAGAATGGTCTTTGCGTGAAAAATGTATCGAAATGTAATTCAAAATGCCATTCAAGCCTATCATGTTGTAATAAGTTGGTTAATTTTAAGTTCTTGTTTTTTATTTGAAAATTTTGTTTTCATTAATACGAAAGACATAAATTTTGTTTGGTTCAACTTTCTTTTTTCTTTACGTATTTTGAATAATTTTTTAATGACACTCTCATTATTTTGTCAGAATAACATTTGTATTTTATAGAAATGTATGTCATTGATATAATAGCCTTATCATGACCTTATTTCATACTTTGCCTAAACAGCTTTGGTCATTCTATAGAATGCCTAGGCATTCTATACAATACCTATACAAAGTATGAAATAATTCTCATATTTTGCACTTTGCCTAAAAACATCAGGCATTCTATACAATGCCGGCATTTCATACTTTGCCAGTAACATATATATAATAATATAAGTATACATATAATTGTTTTCTTTACAAAATTTGCACCTTCCATTTTCTATAAAAACTTTAAATAATTACTGAAATATGCTTAAATGAAAATGAATTATTTATACTTTTCTCATATGTTGTATATTTTCTGGTAAAAATATATTTCAGGTAAACATCACAAAGTTCTACATATTGAATAATTTTAAATATTGTTTTCATTGTATATATTTTTAGAATTAAATTTAAAACACTGCCTATTATGTTTGGTTTGTGTGTATAAAGATACTATAATATATTGCATTTAAAAATAATGCTTAATAAAATCTCATTTAAAATTTTTATTCTTTTTTTTTTTTTTAATTTTATTTTAGTTATGTGGGGTGTGGGAACTGATTTGACAATGCACAAACATGGTCTAGGAGCATATTTACTGTAAGTATTGAATTTCCAAGTAGTTAAATTGTTTTAAACTTTGAGTTGCATGCCTTGTGTGTTTTCATCAAAATTCCTCATTGAAAATTTTTATGTTTTTCTCTTATTTAACAGATTTATTGCAGTTCTCCTCACTATTTTTGAAACTTCTTTTGCTATAAATATCTATTTGGATTTTATCATTAAGTAAGTTTATCAGTTGATGTACATATTGTGTATCTTTTGTGTACATTTTTTTTTAATTATTATATTTTTGATTGTTTTAATTTTTATTTATGTTATTATCCAATTACTCTTCACTATCCTCTAAGCAATCAAATATATAATTGTCCCCCCCAAATTAAATAAATTAGTGCTTTTCTTTCAAGTCATGTTTTGTTTTTTTTTTCTTTTGTTTTTTTTGTCAAAGTAGTGTTTGATAAGTTTGTTTATGACCTTTTATATCATTCCTGAAACTTACTTCCAAGAAAAAAACGAAATTTTGAAATGAAAGATTTCAGAAAAAAATTGTGCTCATTTTAATGCTTATTGAAAAATATTTTACTTTTAAAAAAAAATCACATAAGACTAGGGATATCAAGTATGAAATTAAAAATGGCATTTATCACAACAAAGATTTTTTTTTTAAATTTGCAATTCAATGCAAGCCCTTAACAAATCAATTGGACTTTCTCCAACTTTATCAGTGAAATTATTGGAATCTTTTAATGTGAGATGTTTGTATTAAATGGCTTTCAAACCTGAAGATATATATTTGCTTCTTAAAAGAAGAAAATATTATAGATTCATCCTCTCTCAACATTCCTTTTTTATCATTAACCAAAAAGTATACACAAAATAATTAAGTGTAAAATAGTAAAGAAACATCGTATCTTTTTTGTGCCAAAAATTCATTGTAAAAAAAATTTAGTTTCATATTTTTTTCTTTTTTTATAAATATAGTTTTTTTCCTAATTGTTAATTATAATCCAAGCAAAATACCGGATCAAACTAGAGTCGAAATATGTACACAAAAAAAAGGCGGGACTATGTACAGCTTTAGCTGAAAAATACCACTAAATCAACTTTTTTTTTCTTTTACTAATAAAATTATATTCTTATATTAGTTTAAGTTTCTTATATAAGTTTAACTTATATATATATATATATTCTTTCATAAATTGTATGATTCAAACTTAAGCTGAATAGTGTATTTTCTGTAGTATCACGAAGATTGGTTTTATCATTTCCTACTTTCTTTTTATAAGGTTAAATAAGAAGGAATATTCTTTTCCTTATTTGTCTTTTATAGTTTAAGTAATATTTTTTAAAATGATTGACATTTGAAAAAATTGAAATTTCATAAGGAGACAAACTATGAAAAATATTGCATTTAAACATACATACACTTATTTCTCTAAAGGGAAAAAACAAAAAAATTCCTAATAATGGAATTATCTGGATGGATTTCCTTGAAAAGTTTAATGTATTACACCAATATATGATATATTAATTATTTAAGTCAGATGAAATTTAAGATTAACTAAAACTCATTAAGTATGCAGTTTACCAACAAATATGATTATTTCCATTGCATATGATTTCTAATCATTATTTCATAATTTTTTACATATTTAAATTTAAAATTGCATATAGAATTATGTTATATGCATATAGAATTTTAGTTAATATGTAAACATTTTAATTTGTATAAAGGATGAAATATATATTTTTTAATATCTTTTTTTTCTTTTTCTTCCTTTTTTTCTTAGGGATGAAAAGAATTTGTGCTTTCAGTTTTGGCAGCGAGTGCAGTGGTTGGACATGTGGAAAAAAACAATTTTATATTTTTTCCTGTCCATTTTCTGCTTTATGAAGCCACATGAAATGTGGTTAGCCACTGTTGGAGGTAACATGAGTAACTTTAAAATAATAAACATATGTTAAAATTTTGTAAAATTACTTTATATTTGTTAGAAAATTTAAATTTTAACAATTCAATTAAAGCATTTAGTTAATGATTTTTTAGCTATGAGCAATTACATTTTGAATTTTAGCATATTCAAAAGTATTGTAAGTATCTAAATAAAGTAAAACATTTATTGGTTTATTGTAATCTCTATTCTTTGCATTGAGTTCTTAAATGCATTTTTATTGCCTCTTAGTAAAATTATTGCAATTATCCCCCCCCCCTTCCTTCTTAAATTTACTTATTTACTTGAGAAAGCACTTAACTTGTTTTTTGTAATTATTTGAATTGTATCTGATGCATACTTAAAGCTTAATGTTTACTTTTAACCCTCATCCCAAAATAAGAAAAACTTCGAAAAAAAAGATGTGATTGAATGATGTAGTTACTTTTCATTGTGTAAAAACATATTTAAAATTTAAATGTATTGAAATATATAAATTTATATAAAAAGAATTCTTTTTAAAAATTGTTCTAAATCCACTTATTTCTAGTTTTTTTTTCCCCTATGTAATTGATGATGATGAAATATTTCTTTTTGTGTGTTCTTTTGGTAACAATTATTTTTGAGCTATGTGGGCCAACCTATTGTAACGTGCTTTGTTTATTACTTACAGCAAGGTCAGATGATCTTAATTGGCATGTGTGTGTGAGAGAGTCTTAAAATGTAACAGCTGCTGTTAGAATTTAATGTTAGGATTTGTGGTGCTGAACTTTGGTGTGCTCATCAATCTTCTGCTTATATTCTTGTACTGATTTCTTTCTTTATTTTTGGATGAGAATACTAGATTTTCTCATATTCTAATCTTCAGATATTTCTGATTAATGTCTTAATTAATTTTGGTCCAAAATTTTTTTAATTATGAGTAACATAATGAGGACTCCTGAATTAATTTATGGAGCTACATGTCTCATAATATTTTTTTCTCTCCTTACAAAATATGTATTTCATCATTATTTTTTATTTCTTAAAAGATGTATATGTATGAATGTTTTATAATACTTAAATACTATATATATAATAAAGCCATAATAATTTTATCTCATTCTATTCTAGGAAGTATGCTGATAGTATTAGCCTTATTGTACCTTGTATTTACATATAAAATGCATTTAAGTGAACAGGAAACAATGATGTTTGATAAAGAATGTTCATATGACAGGTATGGACAATTCTCCTGAGGTTACATTCCTCCTGAGCTATTTTCCTAAACTTTTATCTTTTAAAATTAAAGTTTTATATTTATAATTTCTTCTGATTGAATTTTATAGAAAAGTGTTGTGTTACTGTAAACTTGTTTGCTTATGTGCATTTAAAACTTTAGAATAAGATTTAAAAGAAATCTTAAAGAACGGATTTTTTTTTTTTTTTTTTTTTTTTTTTTTTTGTGATTATAACAGTTTTGTCTGTTTTTGATTTATAACAGTTCATAATTAGTTACCAAAGTGTTAACATGTGTATATATGTTTCAAGATTTTATTATGTTTTACTTTATAAGGGAAAAAAATTTTGTTTATGGGAGGGGGGGGGGGGTATTATAACTCTTGGTGTAATTGGAAGTGAAATTAGGCACCAGAGTTTGAATATTTGCTTAACAGCTTGTAATCAATAATAAAACTAGAAATGTATGTTTAAACTATCTTCAAAATTTTTCTTATTTTCAAACTTGAGATAAGTATTAATTTTTATACAAATGGAATTTCATATTTGTGTTAAGTTAATTTATAATATTATTGCTGTTGAAAATTTTAAATATTTTGCTGACAATCCACTGTAATAAAAAATTTTGTGCTTTTTATTTTTGAATCGCAGTTTTAAACAAAAGATTTTGTTAAATTTGTTTTTGATGAAAAATTCATTGTATTAGAACATGTGCATATTATTTGGGTTTTTATCCTGACATGTTTAATATCCATATGTATTGATCATTAGGTTTGAAGATCTTCAAGAGGAAATAGATGACAGACTACCTGAACCAAATTGTGGTAATGTTGGTGATCAAGACACTATACTTCGCGTCTGATTGTGCTTTATGCTTTACAGCCTGCAAACCAAAGAAAGGACTAACACTATGCAATGTTCAATTTGCTTGAAGCATTTTGTAATATGGACATTGGCTTAAATTTGTATTGCCTTCAACTTAAGTCATTGTCTCGTAGTAAGTTAATCTACATCTCTAAGACTTTTAAAAATTTACTGTTATTCTTTATTAATGCAGCTGTGACTAGACATTTTTAGATGATATATTGTTAGTTAAATTAAGCATTTGCTCTTTGTTTTGTTTGATAAAAAAAAATTATGTGATAGATTTTCAGTGGCTAATCTACCACTTGTCTGTGAATTATTTTGGTTCATTCTGTTTCTAGAATACAGATTAAATATTTTTTAATGTTGATGGAATCCATACCAGTATTAAATTCCTTCCATATTATTGCAGCCCAAATGTACATTAACCTTTTAACTGTCATGCTCGAGATAATCTCGGGCACAGCACTGGTGTTCGAAAATGTCACGCCCGAGTATTACTCGGGGTAATTTTTTTTTAGTGCATCGTATTGTTTTACCCGAATATATATCGGAAGACGTTTATTTCGGCTGATTCTCGGGAAAAGTTAATGTGCGCTCAATTCAATAGATGGCAGCACTTTACTGAAGACTTCAAAGGTTAGAGGTTAGAAGTTCTTTGGTTCAAAGTGCGCGGAATCTTTTTGCAATAAAAAAATTTGACAATTTGTGTACCCAAATCATCAAAATAACTTGACAGTTAAAGGGTTAAGAAATGGCCATAAAGTTTTTCAGATTGAACAGATAATGAAAAAAAAAATTACTTCTGATAAAACTACTTATCTTGTTGTGCTTTTGTTCTGTATCAACTTCAGCGTTTAATTTTAAAAAATGAAAGTGCTTTAGGCAGCTAGGGCCCTCTACCTCTATCATTGTATGTCATTATTTGATTATTATTATTAATTTTGTTTTCTGTTTGCGGTAATGTTTTCATAAAATGAACTTATTTGAATTTAGTTTATCAGGTTTATTCAGCATTGAATAAAGACTGCCTAACTTATTAATTTTCGTATATGTTTAAATTTAATACCTCAGATTTTTATTGTAAGTAATAATGCCTTTTTCTTATGTTTGAAAGATATTTAAAGTAATGCTGGAGAATTGAAAAAGTTTGCTCCAAAAATTTGTTTATTTATAACGTTTAATTGTGATAAATAATATTTAAATGTCTAAAAGTAATAATAGATAAATTTAAGTGATAATTTCTGTTTGTTTATAAAAATGAAGTAATGTAATTTGAAATAGAATATTTTGAGAACTTCATAAGTATTATCTTCACTATATTTTGCTACAGCTAATTTTACTGCTTCTTAATTTAGTTATTTTCTGAAAATAACAGTATTCTATATTGTGATGAATAGCTTTGTATAAGTGATGTTAGGCTATTAAGAAATGCATCATTTCAGAACTTAAGCATTGTGAGAAAACAAAACTTCTTGAGTAACATCTAATCATATTAAAATATAATGGAAAATCGTTATATATATAGCTGTAATTTGTTTAGGTCATGGTGTGTGTGTTGTATTTTTATAAAAATAGTAAATGAATCTCAGATTCTGTGACATGTACTTTTTTTAATGGAATAATTTTTGAGTTAAAAACATTAATACTACTAAAATAATCTAATGGAGCAATTTCATTTATTAGTTTGTTGCTCAAGTTTTACTTTATTATTTTTGAGCTTTAGTAAGTTTGCCTATATATGTATATACATAATTGTAAGAAAGTATCAATTTTCTAATCTTATCTTTTCATTTGTAAGAAAACAATATACTCTTACTATTTTGTCTTCCGACTATGGCTTAATATTTATTGACAATCTAAAATGTTGGTTAGAAGAATAACTGTTATGTAGAGTTTTAGATTTTTCAAATTAAATTATTACTTTCCGGCTTTTAGATAAAAGCATTACTTGTAGTTATGAAAGTAGATTATTGCTA
The DNA here is from genome assembly GCA_019973955.1 of Trichonephila inaurata madagascariensis. Taxonomy (NCBI): domain Eukaryota; kingdom Metazoa; phylum Arthropoda; class Arachnida; order Araneae; family Nephilidae; genus Trichonephila; species Trichonephila inaurata. The sequence continues at coordinate 164,968 of BMAV01022769.1, forward strand.
ATAATCTACAGTATTTTTTATCCTCCATGTAAATAGGTGAGGTATCATTTATGTAAATATATTTATAATGCACATTTTTATAATCATTGTGATATAGCTCAATATTTTTATTTGTTATTCTCTCAACTTTTCCCTTATTTATTTTGATGGGACATTTTGAATCTCGGTTATTTTTTTTCATGTTTTTTTGTTTTATTTTATTTTGTTGTCACTTAATTTCATTTGTGGTTGTTAAAGTTATATGTTGGCTTTTTTTATATTGAACCTTTTAGTTTTTTATAAATTTTCTGATTGCTGTTTTTTCAATACCAAATTATTTTTAATTATTAATTTAAATTTGAGAAAAATGTTAAATTCATTTTATAAAGTATTCTCCTTTATCAAATAACGCATGTTTCGTTATCTTGTATAATGGGTTATCTTGTAAAATCTCATTTTAATTTTATTTTTAATTATCAGCACATATGTTCTTGTTAAAGAATTATTGTTATAAAATTGTTTTATGTTAAATTTAGTGATACAATACATGCTCCGAAATTTCATGCAAATTTCAGGAAAACATTTAAAAAAGGAATATGTATGACATTGAAAAAAAGAATGGTAATCTATATGCTTATTATATAAGATCCACCATAGTTTCAAAATCAATTTTTTTTATTAAAAGGTGTGTCTTGATAATTCAAAAAGTATATTTGATAATTTTTTTAAAAGGCAAAATTAAATTCGGATATTTTGTGTACAAAATTTATCTTTTATTTTTTTGTGAATCTAATTGAGATATATTTTTCTTATCTGTTATCTTTTAATTATTTAGTGTTATGTTATTAATAAGTTATTCTACTTCTCTGAGGATAAGAGTTCTTTTTTCAATATTTTTTCTGCTTTTGAGATCTTTAAAAGTATTCATAAAATAATCATTCAAGATGTAAATGAGAAAAGAAATCATTAATATATTTATTTATTTATAAAATTATATACTATTTTTTAAAGTATTTGTATGATTTTAGGCTTAAACTAGAGTGAAATATGTTTTTTAGCTTAAAATGAGAAATCTCATGAACGTTTAGTATGACAGGTTTTTAAAAATGAACTCATACTATGCTAATATTTCATACTTTCAATGCATACATTAAATAATGCAATGGCATTTAAATTTTATTTTTAATCTGACTAAATTTTTTGTTTATTTAAAAATATATATGATATACATTTACTATAATATTTTGAATTTATAATCCTGTATTTTTAATGTTGATTATTGTTGCCATTTGTCCAGTATTCTCAATATGAAGCAAGTAGTCTTTGAGGGGATCATAAAATTGAAAATTATTAAAAGGAAATTTGTGACTATTTCTTATATTTTATTTTAATGTGCTATCAGACTCAAGCAATAACTTTTTAAGCTGCATTAATCTTTAAAATCATTCTTATGTTATATTTTTGCTTGAGATTCTTATGATTCAATATTTCTTTCTGTTTAGTGAAGTATTCTAATTAAATTATAATAATTATTAATAATGCTTTTTTTTAATTGGTTTCTTTAGAATTAAATTTTTATCCTTATTTCTTTGAGGAAAAATTCACATTATTTTTTATACAGAAGTAATTGTTGTGTTGTTTCATACCTAACTGCTTTTAATTTAAAAATTAAGCATTTAAATTGGGAATTTGATCAAGAATCATATTTGAGGATAAAGTATTAAGATAGTTATTTCTTTTATTATTTTTTCTTATCTTTAGCACATTCTTTTTTTACTAGATTTTTAAAATAATACAAATGAATTACATTAGCTTCCGCATTGGAAAAGATAATAATAAGTATCTTTTATATAAACCTAGAATAATTACTCTTTATAAAGTGCACTTTGTAACTGTTGCACACTCTGTTGCACTCTTCTTGTTCCTCTTTTTAAAACTTTATTTTAAAAAGCTGTTGTAACAACTTTTTAAAAAATTATTATATTTCATAAATGCAAGTTTTTGCTGTTCTAAGCAATGTATTCCTATTCTGTATTAATTACTTTGTGTTTTACCATTCTTCCATTTTGTAATTATTATAATCATTCTTTTTGACCAGTGTTTGTGTGAATGTTGGAATTAGGAGGATTGTATGTGCATAAGAATATATTCGTTATAGTATTTGAAATAATTGAGGAAATTAATAAGATTTTTTATGTAGTCAGAGTTATGTGTCCGTCCACATATTGAGTTCCTTTATATTTAACCTTTGTGGAGATATGCTTGTAGTTATTTGTATTTTAAATAGGTGGAGCTTGGAACTTAATTAGGTTTAGTAATTGCATTTTATTTTTTATTTGTTGTTTATGTTATAGTTATCTACTTTGATTATTACTTTATGTACAATACTAAGTAACATTATATGAAAATTTTTCTGAGTATTCAACGTTTTTAATTTATTTAAACAAATTGAGAACTAAATGTGTGTAAAAAATTTGTATGTTTCATTCTTTTTTCAGTGTTCATTACCTCATTAAACTCTGTGTATTATTTGTATAAGGTTGTGTGTGTTTTTGCTTAATATGTTCAAGTATTCATTGTAAACTTTTTTTTTTTTTTGAGAATAAAATGTTTTAATATGAACACATTTTAAAGCTTATTGTGTAGGGAAAACATTGTATTTTATTATAGTGATAAATTTTGTTTTAAAAGTCTTTTTTTTTCTCTGTGTAAAGTATGACCCATACTTTCTCCTATAACATTAAATGGATTGCCAGCTTTGGATGTAAAGTGATCTATACATAGAATATTTCTTTTATTGAATCTCAGAGTATAATATTCCATTTTAAAAAGAAATCTTTTATAGCCACTCAAAGTTGTATTATTGGAGCTTTTGTTCTAATTGAAAAAGGGCTCCAAATGTTAATATTTATTAACATTCAGAATTAAATTATAAGCTTATTAATATTCATAAGAGTTTAATATTATTCTTAGTGAAATTTTAGATGTATTTTTGAAGATAGTGTTAAGATAAAATGACCGAATGATCAAATGTTTAATTATTTGTTCTTTTTTTTTCTTTGAAACCTACATTTTTGTGGGAATTTTGAGAAAAATGTAATAAAAATTAAGAGATCAATATGAAATTAATTTTTTGGATTCAATTGCATCAAATCAATAGATAAAAAAAACATTTTCAGACTCTTTTATTATTGAATAATATAGTTTTATTTCTAAAAAAATAGTTTGTTTTCAATGAAATTGTTTACTTTTCTAAATTTAACTAAAATTTCATTCAACCCATTTCTTTTTTAAATTTAGAATGTATGTGAATCTGAATTACTTATCTAACGTGTGTAAAATTCTTTTAATTTCTTCAAAAAATATTTTAGCTGTAATCACAAAATTTTGAGAAATCTTGGTATTTTGAAAATCACTTCATGTTAATTATGTCTAAAGTTCGCTTGAAATTTAAAATTTTAGATATGTTTAAGTTGTAATTACTGTGATTATTTATCCCCTTTGTTGTGTTTTATTATTTTTATAGCTTACCTTAATAAAATTTACTTATTGTAAAAAAAGATTAAAATCTGTGAAAACTATAATTCTTATGAATTTAAATTCTGAAAAATGGCTATAGCACATACTGTGATTTACTTAAATGTAAAAGTATTAATGCTAAACTTCAGTATAATCATTCATAATACTAGGTCAATTCTCTGATTAAGCTTTATATTAGGTAATAGGCCTTTAAACTCTAATATTGATTTAGTTATTATTATTTTATCTAACCCTTCACTGCAAACATGAAATGTGATATAAAAGAAATTTTCATCTTTAGATTTAAAACCATGGGCTTGTTTACAAAATTGGCAATATATATATAGGGTGGTCCCAAATTCATGTTACAAACTTTAAGGGTGGGTACAGGACAGTGTGTAACAATCATTTATTGTATAGGAATGTATGGGTGCAAGTGACACAGCGAGGCACAAACACAAAAAATAAGAGATGAAAGGAAAGACAGGGTTTGTTGAAAGCCTTGTTTACAAGTGTAATGTTTACAATACCTCTTTATAACTGTTCAGCAAATGAGCTATGAAGACCAGCTGCAGCGCACATTGCTGTACTGCCCACTGGCAGTCGGAGAAGATAGACTGCTGGATTCAAAGCTTGTACCCGCTGAAAATGGAAGAGGTGTAAGCGATTTTCATTTAACACTCTTCAAACATCCTGATGACTCACACTTTCCTGATAAGCAACAGCTCTTGTACTTAACTCGGGTCTATCAGCCATAACATTTAAAGTGCTTTCTTCTGGGCTTGAACTACGTACAGCTCTTCGTCGACCAGTTGGAGATGTGGAACAAAGGTGTATCAATGAGTTGACGATGTAACCACTGAAAAATTCTGTGATCCGGTATTCATCCATCAGGAAACTGCGCATGATACATTTGTAGTGCAGCTCTGCCATTGTCATTTGCACGGCCGTACATGTGATGCATGTCTGCATTTTCAGCATACAGAAAGTTTCCCATCGTAGACATCAGCACAATTGTGAATGGGGATTTCCCCTACTGAGATGCAACATGTTGAAAGGTATCTAGACATCTGTTGTCCCCTACTGGCAACGCAGCCAACCGTTAACTCCATTTCTCTTTTCTTTTAGTCCTCCTATTTGTGCATCACTTGCGCCCATATATTCCTATACAATAAAATATTGTTACAATGTCTTGTATCTACCCTTAAAGTTTGTACCATGAATTCGAGACCACCCTACATATGACTCGTATCAATAAAAAGAGCAAATTTTGAAATTATCTGTTTAATTCTTAGTAAATATTATTTTACGCATTCACTAAATTAATATTCTAAAAATTGCTAGGTAAATTGATGAACTCTTCCCATAGTATTTTCTTCATAATTTATATGCCTATTTGTCTTTCTATCTGTCTGTATGTCATCTTACTTATGAATGGCATTGTAATCAGTTTAAAATGTCTAATGACTTTGTAAATATTCTCAAGAAGGCATATAATTAGAGGCAAATGAAAATTTCACTTTAGCAAACTTGCCAAGCCATCTTATTTATTAAATTTATGAACCTCACATGTGTATAGACTATTTTACACATTTTGATACATTTATAAAATTCTCCTTGACTGTACTACTTTTTTAAATTGAGCAGTTCTACACAATTTTGATATATTTATAAAACTATAATTCACCTCATTGTTTTTAAAGCTAATTGAAATTTTTGAATTACTGTACATCACTTTGCTATTCAACAAATGAATTTGACTTTAAAAATTGAAGAAATTGTGCAGTGAAGGGTTAAAGTGTCACTCTATGTATAAGAGGCCTGTACTGTTGAGGCAAGTATCATGAAAAAATGTAAAATATCCCTGAAGCTTAAGCAGAGTCAGGATAAGATTGTTTTACAAAGAATATTCAATATTTGAATTGTAAAAAAGACTAACTTATAATTATATTTAGAACTTTTATGTCCTATTTTATTTATCTAAAAAGTTTCAACTTAAGCAATAATGATAGTGTGATACCGTTGCTATATGGCTTTGTGAATGTTTTTTCATACAATATTTCAATTGCAATAATGGTATCCAAGTGCATTTTTATCATTAAAACTTTTCATGGAATGTGGTATGTAGTGTTATGTTAATACTACAATCATAAATAGGCTTTTATCCTAAACATGCAACCTTTCATGCTGTTAAAGAGAAAATAAAATACTATTTACTGTTCTTCCTTGTAGGTGAACTTACACTTTAAAATTTAAGTATAAATTTCAGGTATAATATAAAATATGTTATGTTTGTGTAAATAAAAGTTATACTAAAAAATCCTGGTATTTATTACTATGTAACATGTTTTCAAAATATTCTTTGTTTATGTATTTCAGATTAGATATTTATTTGTACATTTTGTTAATTATGTATTCACCCTACAAGGAAGATTTACACCTGCCAATACTGCACTTTTTTGTGGATTGTGCTGTTTAATATGAAAATGAATGCCTTCATAAAGTGATTTAAACCTGATATTTAGCTTTACAGATAATTGCTTCATTTCAGTGAAATTAAATTCGTAATATTTATGTGTGCCATTGAGAATAAAGTATTTTGCTTTTTGGAGAATTCGTGTTGTATTCTTTTTTATACAAAGTAATTAGCATTTGGATTAATTATCACATATAATTTTAATTTGAAGATTTTTCTAATTTGTTTATTGTTCTTTTTTAATAAAAATGTTTATTTTTATTGGAAAATGAAATGTTTTTTATTACTATTATTAAAGAATTATTATGCTGCTCATCCAGTAAAGTGGTTAGTGACCCTGACTGTTGGGCAGTTTGGTCTGGATTCGAAACCCGGAAAAAGTACAAATGTTTGTTAATGTATAGTGCCTTTGTGGCATAGGGGTACTCTAAATAGCCGTTGAGCTGCAAGTTCTCTTGTGAGGTTGGTGGAAGGGGAATGAGAGGTGGGAGGCACTTGAAAAAAGTTTAAGAATAGGGGAATGATTGATTATTTAATATGTGCTTAGTACATGTTTTTATATTTCTTAGTAATTTGTTATTCATCATAAAATTTTTGTGATTGTTTATTGATCTTACCCATTCTAAGGCTGTGATAAGTAAACTTATCATCCCTTTTTAAAACTCCAGGGTGATCTATTCATAAATTCAGAAAATTAAATACTAAACCCT
>BMAV01022770.1:17140-31831 GCA_019973955.1 Trichonephila inaurata madagascariensis
TGTAATAAATTAACAGTTTTCCTGGAATTAACGGTTTTGTGGTCGCGCGGTAAACTCAGTATCCCCAAGTACCTCGAGATTGTAAGAAAACGTTCATCGATTCCAAAAAAAGAAGCAAATATATATATATATATATATGTGACTTATACACTTTAGTTCCCATGAAGACTGTCATATAGGATGATAGTGATAAGAGTTCGTTTGTAAGAATTTAACAGTTTACCTAGAATTAACGGTTTTGTGGTCGCGCGGTAAACTCAGTCTCTCCTCAAGTATCTTGAGATTGTAAGAAAATGTTTGCAGATTCCAAAAAAGAAGGAAATATGTGACCAATACACTTTAGTTCCCCTGAAGACTGTCATATAGGAGGATAGTGATAAGAGGTCATTTGTAATAAATTAACAGTTTTCCTGGAATTAACGGTTTTGTGGTCGCGCGGTAAACTCAGTCTCCCCAAGTACCTTGAGATTGTAAGAAAATGTTTGCTGATCCCAAAAAAGAAGGAAATATATATATATGTGACCAATACACTTTAGTTCTCATGAAGACTGTCATATAGGAGGATAGTAATAAGAGGTTGTTTGTAAGAAATTAATAGTTTTCCTAGAATTAACAATTTTATGAGCCTGGGGTAACTGTGCGCCGTGCGATCACTCCTGGGATATTAAAGGAATCAGCTTGTGTTCTGAACAACAAAAAGTTTTAAAAGAGATATATTTTGCAAATGAATATATTACATAATAGAAATACATTATTGGAACATTATATCAAAAATAAATAATTTTCTGCTTTATTTAGCATCAAAAATGCAATAAAAAAAGGCTATCAGTACAAAAGAAATGTTCATAAAGGCACAATATTCTCTAACAGAAACAAGACGCACTCAAATGTCCACTTTGATATAAAGATACCCACTGTTCTTTTTGTAAAAATATTCCAATAAATCTAATTGAAAGAAATCTATTAGTATTCATATAATGAATTGAAAAAAATACTTGACAACTCCAAATTGAATTACTATAAACCTCTAAAGTAGCTTTAATTGTTTTCAATTTGCTACGAAATAAAAAAATTATATCAGCGTAAAATATTAATTACGTGACAATACTACATGAGTAGAACATATGTTTCGGTGAGGAAGAATAAGTTTGTTTCTCGAGAAAGGTATCCAAATGAATAAGAAGAGTTAGCATATTTCACGAAAGGTACTCAAACGAATAAGAGGAATAATCATTATATTATGATTACTTATTCATAAGAAGAAAGAGCCATCTCAAGATATGTAAATCTGAATAATTTAGCTTGTAGAACATCATTTTTTTAATTAAATGCATTTCTAACTCAACTACAACGTAGAGTATTAAATTCTAAATTTTTAACAGAAGTGCCCCGGATAATATATTTCTGAAACTCTTTTTTCAAAGTTGCTTCAAGTTTATTTAAGGAGAAAAGACTAATTTAAGAGATTCACTATATTCATTCCTTCGACATTTGGTTAAGAAGTGTAGTATGTATTAGACAAATATTTCACTTGAAAAATTTTGTCATACTTTCAATTCGAATTTTATTCTTATAAATAATTCAGGAACAGACATTGCAAATACATTTACATGTTTATTTGATAACGTTTTTGTAATATTATTTCTTTTTGTGAGGCTTATAAACATCATTAATCAGAGCTGTTCCTTTGTTCGATTTCTACAAAGATAAAATTTGACTTTTTAAATTTGAATTGATTTAAAGAATTGCTCTATATTCTTTATGTATTTCTTCATCATGAATTTATTTTGTTGTTTATCTATGCAATATCAGAAATTAGTCTTTATTTTAATAAACTATTCGCCGATTATACGTAAGTGAATTTTTAAATGTTTAAAAATACAATATTTATACAAGTAATTTAAAATAAAATTTTAAAATCAATTTTTACTTATAGGTCATCAAAGAAATTTTTCTTTTAGTTTCTTTTTATATTAAGTAATCACAATTAATATAAATATTTATTTTCATATGACATAATCACAATATTAAGTGGTAATTAATTTTTATTAATTATCATTAAGGTATCGTATTGTCATCCAAAACAGTCGTGTATATAAAATTTTAGTTCAACTGAATGCTTTAAAACGTGAGAAAAAAAAATCTTTTAGATTTTTAACTCAAATCTCTAAAAATGAAGCCAACGTGACTCTGCATCTGTTCATCTTTAAATAATTAGTTTCAGGCAATTATATATATTTTAATTAATTATAGTTAAATTATAGTATTGTCACTCCAAGCAATCGTGTATAGAAAATTTCAGCTTTAAAATGTAAGAAAAAAAAAACTCTTAAAGTTTTGACACAATTCGCCAAAATAGTCGCTAACGTGGCTGTATGTGTAATTCTTTGAATAATTAGTTGTCATCCAAAATAATCGTGTGGATAAAATTTCAGCTTATTGTGTGCTTTAAAATGTATTTTATTAACGGTTTAAAATTTGAACAAGTTATAAGGAGACAGTGAACTAATATAGTAGGAATTAAAAAATAACAAGTAATATATATATATATATATATATAAATTAAGTTAACTCTTACTTTGAATGGGTGGATAGAAAGTATTTTATTACGATTGAAAATTTGAACAAGATATATTTATATATAGTATAATAAAATAAAATATATATATATGAATGGAGTTCAAGACACACGCACACGCACACGCGCACGCACGCACGCACGCACGCACGCACGCACGCACACTAACTTAACTCAGTGGCGCGACATCTTATGAGGGACAATACCTACTGTGTCCAACTCAGTATAAGTGAGCTCGAGCTCTGAGGTGCATTAGCAGATGTTCCGATCAGGTGGTCAGTCGGACGCGAAAGCCCCCAGTGTTAAGATCCCAAGCAAGCTTGGTACTTATTTTATCGACATATTGAAGGTATGAAAGGCTGAGTCATTCTTGACCAGCCCGGGGTTTGAACCTCGGACCTGTGGTGTAGAAGCTAAATGCACTAAGCCACTGGGGGCTTCATATATATATATAGAGAGAGAGAGAGAGAGAGAAAGAGAGAGATATAGAGATAGAGTGAATTAATAGTAGGAATTGAAAAAAAAGAGCATGATTTGTCTGCATTGTTGTAACAATGCACACCCAGTTGTGTTGAAAAACCGGTGCCAACTTTTATCATTTTTTAGCAGTTATATTGTTACAACAATGGAGACAAACCTAAGTTGAATGCTTCAGCAGGCATATGCAGGCTGGGTCTTTGAGGGCTATCTGGAATTGGTTAGATCTAATAAGTTTAGATCGATAAATTTCTAGAGATATTCAAAGAATATAGTCGAAGGAATTCGCAGGAACAACCAACATTCAATTGAGAATTAGTTTCTTTTTCTCCTAATTTCTATCATATTACTTGGGAATTTGGAAATGTAGTTGAATTTATTACAGTAAAGTCCTTATTATTTGTATATAGATCTCTGGTGGTCTAAAAAATCAAATGCACATCTCACCTAAGTCTAATTCATTCGATAAATGAATGATGATTAATTTTTTGATGGCAGACAAGTACAAGGTGTTGACTGCATTGGAAAACCCTTAACATTTCTTACAAATTTAATAAGAAAGACAAATAATCGTTTTGTCTTGTTAATTGTTATATAATTTCACAATCATTAAGAAATTTTTAATATGTTTAGTTAACATATAATTACAATTAAATATCAACATTATAGATACTAATGCATACATTTTTGAAAATTATTAAGAATCTATATATTTAACTCGGGATGGTATTTCTATATATTATGCGGCAACATTTAATTCTTTTTTACTTTAACCCTACCTATCATTATTGATAAAGATTTAATTTTTTTTAAAATTGGGACATATTTGGTAAATTTCTTAACTATATCTTTCTTGAATTTCAAATAAAATATTAAGGTATTCGACTACGTTCGGAACCATGATTTTAGAAAGGCGCATAAATGGATAATTTTCATGATATTTAGTGTCACTTAGATTAGAATACATTTATAAAATTGTTTTAAGGGCATTTTGGCAAAAAAAAAAAATTATTTAAATGCAATATTTCGGCAAAAAATTAACTTAGAATAACCTTTTTTCAAAATGTTCTCCTTTTGTGGAAAATGCTTCTATTGTAATAATATTTTGCCTTTATATAGCTTAGGTCTCTTTACAGAAGCTCAACTATGATTTTTGAAAAATTCACATTATTTTCAGAGTTACAACCATTTGAAATAATTATCGGTGTTTTTTTCTTAAATTTTCTCCCCTCTGTTGTCGTAAAACATTTATAAACCCACTTCTAAATTACATATTTCAAAAATTTTAGTTGAGCCTCTGTACAGAGGTCTGAGCTACATACAGGCAAAATATAATTATAGTAGAAGCATTTTTCACAAAAGGAGAATATTTTGAAAATGGGTCATTCTATGTTCATTTTTTGTCAAAATATTGTTCTTAAATAATTTTTTATTGTAATACTATTCTTAAACAATTTTATATACATTTCCTAATCTAAGTGACACTAAATATCATAAATATTATCCATTTATACTCTTTTTCAAAATCACGGTTCCGAACGTAGTCGGATACCTTAACAGAAAAAACTACATTAAATTTGTTGGTAACTCATTTCGAAAATAAATAAATGCAGTAAAATTGACATTTTCTGAAAAATCAAAATGGTACCATAATATTATCGATAGCATTAGATTTCTAAAATAATAACCCATATTATTGTAGTCTAAGATATAATTTATGTCATAGAAATATGTATAAATAAGATAAACATAAGAAAAAAAAATGATATTCTTTTTTTATTTGATACTGTCATGAAAAAAAGAACTAATTTACTAACTTTTAAAGTATGAACTTGAAATACTCGAATGGCTTCATTATATATACAAATTCTTTTCTTTTATTTTTGAAATACATCAAATGTTTTTCTTGTGCTAATTTTAAAATGCATTCTTTTTTAATGAATTCCCCTCCCTATCTCCCCTTAAAAACTCTCAAAGTCCTCTGAGCTGGCACTTCAACGTTCCAGAAAAATAAGTCATCTTCTTTTTGTGGTTAACCCTAAATAAAGCTTCATTTATGCAACACATTAGCATGGAATGTGCTTTAAAAACGAACATTTATAGGATGGGTGGCAAAAATCTGAACGTTTTAAATTACCCTCGAGACTACTTTGAAATTTTTTTTCTTCTTTGGAATGGCAATTTACTATTAAACTCTAGCTAGACTGCTGAAGAAAGCGCAACGAGTTGAATTAGAATACAAACAGTTTGAAAAGCCAAGATTCTTCAAGAACGTTCAAGTTTTCTTGTGACACTCCGGAGGGAATATACACATTGATTTATTTTCCCACTTTTATTCAAATTTGTATCGTAAAGATATCAAGGGAATAAAGGAAATCTTTTTTTTATTTGTTTTCCCCATGGACTTCTTGCCATTAGCTTTGTTTTGATTTTTATTCGTTTCTTTACCGTTATTAAAGTGGATTATTTTTTCTCTAGGTGGCAACAGTTTTCGTAATCGGATGTTGATGTTTTTCGAATCGTGAACTTTGAGTATGGTGACAGTTTACAAGAATTTAAAGTAAGAAATGTGGAATTAATTTAGACAGGTTATAATTTGTGATTTTATTACACATAAGATTTGGTACATTTTCGTTAAAATGTAACACATTTTTTGAATTTTATATTTCTTGAGTAGTAGATTTATTTTATCATTGCAGATAACATATATTTTATTTGCACTTGAAATAAATAATTTCTAAAAATTCCAAATTATAATGATTTACTTGCATTTGAATCGTTTGTAGTAATTTAAATACTTTTTAACATTTGTATTAATTCATTTATTTAATTTGATTAAGTGAAACCTATGGAAATCAGTATCTCAAATTACAAGGAAATTTTCTAAAAGAATACATGTTTAATTTGTAATTTGTTTATTCTGTTGGTATTAAAAAGAATTACTTTCAGGAAGAGAAACTTGCAATTATTATTTTATTTACAATTGTTAACTGTCTCAATACCAGATGGCATAAAAGACAAAACAATACCAGTTAGTAAGAGGAATAAAATGGTTTGCGAAATAGGATCAATTAAAAATAAATAATGGCACAAGCAGATTTTTACCTCGACTGAGCTCTCCTCTGAACCGATTCGACCTTTGATTGAAAATTGCAAAATATAGCTTCAAGTAATCTTTAGAAGGATTGATCCTATAGCCGTCTCGATGATTCTTTGGTGATGTCATATTTTTGCCAAATTTACCACCAAGGGTAGTAAAGTTGCCAATATAGTCCCATTTTCTAGAGCTGTCACAATCTTATTTTTCAAGTTCACGCTCGGAAGCGAACTTTGGCTGTAAAATTCAATTTTAGCACAAGAAGAGTTTTTTTTTCTTTCGGAAAAATAATATGCATGGCGTGTTTCAATACGTATTACTTTTAGGAAGAGAAAGCTGTATCAAGAATTATTCCAACACGAGATGCCTTAAAAGGTGAAACAATATCTGCTACTAAAATGAAAAAGATGGTTGTTGTAACATGACCTTTTAAAAATGGATACGTTAATTAACTCTTGAGCGATAAAGTCTGAATTTTACTGTCAATCTGAGAATAAAATTCATCTTTAAAAAATTCCAATTTTCCAATTACAATATTTTGTAATTGACACTCGAACATTATACTATTACTTTTACTGATTATTTAAGTAATCCTTTATCATTTCTTAAAAATCGATGTCAGTTTCTTCATTCACACTGAATCACTAACCTTATACGTTACACGTAAAAGCACGAACTACAATGGCTAAATCAGAAAATCAATTTTCTTTCGCAGGTAGTCCAATCCATCTGAACTCGAAGCCCGACATTCGATAACACATTCATTAATATCAATGTGCACACTTTCATGCATACCCATCAATATTCTCTTTCTTTTATGATTATTGATGTCGGGGAAAAGTAATGGAATTGATTGTCATTGCAGATTACCAATACAAGGACCCTGCTGTAGCCTATGTTACCTATTGCTGATAATAAAGGCTAGCTTTATTATTTGCACTTTTGAAACTGATTCAAAATTTATTTTAATGCTGAATAGAATAATGGATGCGTAAGTTATAGTTCTTATCTTATTTTTGTTTTCTTGTTTAAGACTGTAATGCAGTGCTTCTCAAACTTTCAATATGTGCGACCCAATTTTTAATCATAATTTTCCTCACCCCCCCCATACAATAACAATGTATTGAATGCAATAACAATGCACTTTGACGCTAATGATGACATACGATCTAAATTGTAAATCGTACAAATTATCAAGATAAGTTTTAAATTTTGTATACGTTGTTTTTTTAAGTAACACATATTTTAAGTAAGTTACTTTTAAGTAATATATTGTTACTTTTCCTTTCTAATTTTTAAATTAGAACAGATTGAGATAAACATGCATTTTGCATTTTTATTAAGTCAGAGTATATTCTGTTTTGCTTCAGTTCAGTAAATTAATAATTTTTTAAAATAATTTTTAATTTTCCATTTTTCTATACTTTTGTCCCTCCCCTCCCCACATAATATTTTCACGCCCCTTTAAGAGGGCACGCCCCACAATTTGAGAATCACTGCTGTATTGCATGCTTTAATTATGAAAATGGTAAAAAAAAATCAGGTATAAGTTTTTCGGGGACAGGATTCTAAATCTAGATTTATATTATTTCATTGAATACATTTTTTGTCGATCAAAGTGTATGCTGTTTTTGTTATTTGATTTATATTTTTATTTGATTTATTTTTTTTGTACGAAATTTTATCATACTAATACAACTGACTTACTTCTTAAAACTATTTTCTAAAATGTAGTTTTAGAAAATTATTTATATGGAGGTGATAAAGAGTTCAAATGCAGAAAAGATTTACTCCTACGTTACATTCATGTTCATTTTGCAAGAATATTATGTATGAATAATATATAGAAGAGAAGAAATTTTGGGAGAATAAAATTTAATTTTAAGCTAATATAGGGACACATTAAAGTTGAGTCTGTTTGTTACATAGTATATTTGATATTTGTTAGTTTAGGTTAAGGATATTTTTTATTAAATAAATAACACGGAAGAAATGTCAAATATGTTTCAACTTTTCTCACCAAAATAATATTTAGATTTTTTTCATTCCAGTTTTAAGCACTATAAATAACATTTTGTTACAACCATTAAACTATCAAAACACGACATTTTAATAACAATTCAGTCATAGAGAGGGGGAGGGGAGTTTGAAGTTTGAATAAGTTAATTATCATTCTAAAGGGGTAGGTATCAAAACGTAATGCTTTTTACAGAGCAAACAACTTCCAAAAGGTACAATTTCTGAAAATGTATTTTTAATATATACAATGAAAATCATGTAACACTAAACTGAGGGGGACTGAAATAGTTTTTAGTGTTAAAAGAATTTCGTGTTAAGGGATATTGCAAAAAAAAAAAAATCATATGTAGATCAAAATTAAGTTTATTAGAGTTCATTTTATTTACATAGATATGTATATAGGATTGTATTTAATAAAAACCAATAAAACATAAACATTCACAAGAACTTAATGAAATTTAATACACAATTTTCAAAGTTTTTAAAAACAAAATATTCATTGTTTTTGGAAAATAATCTAATATTTTTATGCATTGCCTTTTTTTAACATCAAATTGTGAACAGATTTTTCAATATCGTCCATTTTGTTATTCCTTTCAGCATTGGAATGTGCGTCTAAATAACTGAGCTTACTTTTCACGATATTCTTCATTTTGAATGATGAAGGAACAGGAGGTGCATAATTCCTCTCATTTTCGTCTTCGGAATCTGTATCAATGCTATTTTTTGAGCTTTGAACAAACTCCAAAATACTTTTGTCTACCATAATTGGGGCCGTGCGCATATTATAATCATTTAACTGCAAGGGATTCTTCCGATGATAAATTTTTCCTTATTTTGTTCATTCCCAGAAGAGAAAGGTTTTCGTGTTAAGTGATTTACATTCATGTTGAGAGAGAAACACTGCATGAAAATACAAAGTAGTTTGTAGGGACCGTTGTATTATTTCGTGTTAACCGATATTTCGTCTTAACCGCTTACGCGTTAAACGTATTTAACCATCTCTAGATTGAAAAGTGGCTACATAAAGAGTCTTTCTTTTTGTGGAGGCATGAAGACTTTTGCTCTTTGCACCTAGTGCAAGACTCAGCAAGCCTCTCCAGATCACATTTTGGATTGCTTGGGACTTTCGAGGAAGGACCTTTTTTCCTCAGCCCCCGTTATGTATTTCTTAAGGGTCAATGGACTTTTGGGTCTTGTCTGATTCCGTCAGACAGACTGAGGATTAGCTACAACAACAACAACGTATTTCACCGTATTAATTAAAAAAAATATTCCTTAAAATGCAATTTTTCAAATCAGCGTCGTATCTTTTAATGAGTGAGTGAATATTGACGTCGCACTGCTCAGCTACAGGGGGGCTTTGACATTTTGAACCATAGTCAAGTGACGTGGATGACTCCTGAGCTGGCACCCCCTCTCCTAACTACCACACCAGACCAGCGGAAGGACGTTTGAGCTCTCGACAGATTTAAAGTGCATCGCTCCCCTACACAGCGGGTCTTTAATGGTACTGGTCTCGAATTCATGACATGTCGATACCTTGACCACTGGACTACTGCAGGCCTCGTAGTGCTGTTGAAGAAAAAGAAAATAATCACAACACAAGACTTTTTTTTCGATTAAATGAATCTCTGGTCTACATTTTTGTAGTACTGTAATGATTTAAATATTTAAAGTGTTTTTGGCTTTATAACCTTTTCTTTTAAACCAATTGAAAATGTAATCACACTGTGCTAAAGAATTTTTGATGTACAAATAAGCTTAAGGTATAAAGAAATAAGTTTAGTTAGTTACTCATGTTTCATCAAGCGATCGCTTTAAGACACATATAGAGCTTACATTCTCTTAGCGGCTATATGGAATTATGTTAAGGAAAAAAAAACACCGTAAAATTGAGGAATTTGTGGTCACAGTACCTAATGATGCGATGGGGGTGTATCAATAGAGATGTTTTTGAAATTAAGATGCTTTTTTTTGCAATAGTCATTACTAACCAAAGGATATGGAAGTTTTTTTCACTTTTCCCCGAGATTATATGACCCACCCTTTCCCCTTGTGTCCGATTGATGTTGAATTTCGGGACTCGGAATGTAAATCGAGGAAAAGCTTATTATCTTAATGTATCTAATCATTGGAGCAGTTTCCCAGCTTCATTTATTAATCGCAGCAACATATATGGAAAAATATGGAAAATAATAGCCTGATTCGATACTTTAACCACTGGGCTACCACAGTCCTCAATCTTTTAATGAGGGGAGAACAGAGAGAGAGAGTGAAACATATTCTAAAAAGTTCCTATATCCTAATTCTAAGACACAACATTCCAAAAATCAGAACAAAAGTTCATTTAAGGAAAACAGTTTTAACCTTCAGTTTTGAAAAGGGCCTATTTAAGAAGAAAAAGTTGAAACGAGCAAATATTACAGACGAATTTCATAGTCACGAAATTCAAATTCCTCGATGTTCAAGTTGAGTCATAAATTAGAGTTTTCAATTCATTTAAGATTTATCAGGAGGAATAATGAAAGCTGCTGTACATACAAATTAAATGAAACTCAAAATCCTCTTTTGACATCTTGTTCATTAACGTCACTTTACCAAACAAAACGATGGTGATGGTGACTTCTCAAATTCAAATCTCAGTCAAGTGACGAGAACGACACTGGAGCTGAAACCAGGGCCGTTTTTAACCTCATCCGCGTCCTAGGCACTTTAAATTGTTACGCCTCCACCCTCAACAGTTTCCAGAGTACTTCCCTCTCTTTCAGTTTTTACCTCGCCAGTTTTGATTCGGGTGGGATTTTCCCTTAACTCTCTTACTCTTTTCCCTTTCTTTGTTTTTGCTTTTTGGAGAGTTTTTCCATTATCCACCACCTATGAACCCGCCGGGTCCTGGACTGGCAACCGTAAGGAATGGGTAGTGACATCTTTTTGCCAGCCTTGTTCATTTCTTACTTGACGGCATCATGGACCCTCTTTTCGTAAATTAGTACAGTAAATTAATGAAATCGTTTGCAATTACAATATAGAGTACACGTTATTGTATGAAATGTTTTCAACTTGTTTATTCTCATCTTTTTTCTTCGCTTATTCGTTTTACTATATTTTACTTTTATACACATTTATTCTTTGTTGAGTCAATGTCATTGCACTTGTACAATACATGTTTTCTTCAAGTTTTGGCGATTGCAAAATCGCTTATGAAATCATTGTGATTAACATCCATTGTAATATCATTTTGAGTACATAGCAACATCAAACTGTTTAGCATTTCTTTTTCCATAGTAGATCTCATTTTAGTCTTTACACCCTTAACGACAGAAATTCTTCTCTCATGATTCGTTAGACGGTGGTACGTTCTCTCACTGTAATTTCAATTTTTTTTCTCTTTTTCCACCCTTCAATTTTTTGCGCCCTAGGCATGTGCCTAGTGTGCCTAAGTAAAAAAGCGAGCCTGGCTGAAACTCAACTCACGAGAATTCTACACCCAACCAAAGTGAAATATTTGATCATCGACTGATTTAAAGCGTATTTGTTTCATTGCACGTCAGGTCTATTGTACCAAGAATACCAGAACTCATGATTTGATAGAAATGATGCGGACCGTAACCATAATCACTCGACTGTTAGCATACTGGGAAAGTTTGGAACGTGCACAACCACACCCCAAGTACCTTCCGTATCACGTATTTGACCAAAATTGAAACAGAAGGTCCACTATGAATATCTCTCCAGTACTTTCTCTAGCTTCGCGTTGATTCAAAACAATACTGACCTTCTAGTAGTAGACGGTTTGTTGTTATTATTATCGAATAGTTCTGATTATAAGCTGATTGAAGTATAAACCGAGAGTACGCTTTCCTTTAGAGATTTAACTAAAATTTAAAATCAGTATCGTGACGTCTCTCGCGTTCTTCTTCTAACATAACTCCTAAGTTCTTTGACGGCCACGATTAATGGCAAAACTTATCCAACGCAATACCAAGAATAGAAACAGGGCGAAAATGCAAATAAGATATACTTTAAAAGGATAGAGGGTTTAGTGAGATTGGACGGCAATCTTAGAGATAACTTAGTGCAGAACAGTTCGGAACAAGTGTTAGACGACCTACAACCAAGGAAGAAGGATACGCTCATCTTCATTAAAAATATTAATTATAAGAAAGATTAATAGGACCTGAGTATTCTTATCTACAAGTAGCAGAATAGGAGAGTCTTCAACCAAGGTAGGAGGGTTACTCAATAAAAGGTAATATTTTGTATAGGAAGTTAGATTAGGCAGATAATTAAATATAATTAAGATAAGTGATCTAGTTGTGCGATCTGACTTGAATATTCAGTTTAATTTGTGGCTTATTCTCACTTAAAGAAAGTTGTTATTTAGAATTAAGTAATTTAAGTTATTCTTAATAAAAGTTGTGTTAAGAATTACAAAATGTCTCATCTTTTAGATAATCCCACACCTCTAGCTTACGCGGATCCCACAAGACATAGCTATCGCAGGATGACTATGTCACAGTATGTAAGTCAAATTAAAAAAAAAAAAGAATCATGTGATTTTTAAATCCATCAACATAAAACCAACAAGTAATATAATTTTTTTTTTAAGTCTCAATTCCTACTTAGATCAACAAAGAAATATTTTATTTTAGCTACTTTTTATTGAATAGTTACAATTAATATAAATATGTATATACATAGGATAGAATCATAATATTAAATGGTAATTAATTTTTATTAATTATCATTTAAGTGTCGCATTGTCCTCCAAAACAATCATGTGTATAAAATTTCAGTTCAACTGAATGCTTTAAAACGTGAGAAAAAACCTTTTCAAGTTTTGACACAAGTTGCCAAAAGGGTCGCTAAGTCGCCAAAAATGATGCCAACGTGGTTGCATTTGTAATTCTTTAAATAATTAGTTTTAATCAATTAATTTTTATTAATTATAATTAAATTATTGTATTGTCATCCAAAATAATCATGTGTATTAAATTTCAGCTCAAAATGCGTTTTAAAATGTATTTTATTAACAATTTAAAATTCCACCAAGATAAATAAATAAACAAACAAATAAATACATAAATAAATAAATAAATATATAGAGAGTGTGAGTTAATAGTACGAATTGAAAAATGTCAAAAGAGTGGAATATTTTCCTATCAAGTTCCTGTTAAGCAAAACGCCGGACGCCAATGACAGTTATATTTTTGAGAAACTCATTTGAAACTAACACATTTTTTCCTCTATTCCAGCGGTTCTTAAGCTGTGGTCCGGTGCGCCTCTCTAGGGGGTCAGCGGAATCACTCATGTAAAAGTGATATTTTTCCCTTTTGCAAACTATGAAAGGCCTCGTGGAAAAATTTAAAGATGTGCCATGCTAGACTAGATTACCAAATATTCCCTAATAATGAAACTCTACTAGAACTTGTATTTTTTTATCAGCAATATTAAGTCGGGAGGAATGTTTAAAATCTTGGGGGGGCCGCGATGTTCCCCCTGATACAAAAAGGGGGGGGGGGGTTGTTTGAAAGTTTAAGAATTGCTGCCCTGTTCAGTTGCTACTTTGTACACTATCTATGCTAGTCATACTTTCTGCACCATTTTTTCTGTCATCAAATGAGTTTGAAGAGACATTTCTATACAACACGTGATTGTCTATCTATGCTTCATGCCTTGAAGTAAAAACTCGCTGCATGATGATTATGTGCATTCCGACATTCTTATGAGTGAATTGCTCGTATAAAGCTTTTCTTAATTAATATATGAATGTGTGGCAATGCTTTTTTAGAAGAATAATAAATTTAGCGGAATTAGTAGTTATCTGAAGGCCCAGTGGCCGAGTGGTAGCGTATCGCGCTTCCACACCACAGGTTCAAGGCTTATCCTCAGGCTGGGCAAAATCAACTCAGCATTTCATCCCTCCTGCAGTGGGTTGATAAATGAGTACCGAGCTTTCTTGAGGACTTAAAGACTGGGGCTCTCGTTTTTGACTGACCACCTGATCGGGACATCTGCTCATGCACCTCAGTGCCCAATGGTCATGTATACTGGGATGAGTACATTAGGCCAGTGTTTCTCAAACTGTGGGGTGCACCCCCTAGGGGGCGTGATAACCCTACAAGGGGGCGCAAGCACATCGGAGAGTTAAAAATAAAATATTATTTTAAAAATTATCAATTTCATAAAAGGAAACAAAAAACAAAATCTATTCTAACATAATAAGAAAATACACATTTACTTTGATATACACTGATGTGCAAAACTTAAGCAACAGGTGGGTTTATTGCCATAACTTCACGAAAAATCATCTGAGAGACATGAAATTCTGAAATGAGGGAGAGTATTATGTACGTAAAGGATGACGAAAGCATCGGCGCTGAAAAAGGAATAAAACGCATACGGTATGGAATCAAACAAAAACAAGCTTTATTGAACGCATAGTATCGTGACTCATGATTGTCTATCCAACAGGAAGAACAACAAGCAGATGTTCCTTAATATGGTATATGACCTC